>CAKNXH010000199.1:0-32370 GCA_932178445.1 Andricus quercusramuli | reverse complement strand
ATATGAAAATTTGATTAGGTTTTAAATATGATTTAGTCTCTGCTGATGCTGCGAATGAGAGAGTAACGAGAGGCTATTCCAGCAGCGAATTAAAAGCAATTCCTTGGAGGAGTTAGAGGAAAAAGATAAAGTTCTTTTTGTTTCAGGGTGCAGAAAGCGCGCGTGCTCGAGGCACAATGCAAAACCATAATCTAAATTCATATCAGACGAGGGGCAATGAAAATAAGTACACTGAACATAATGCCAGCAGCTTAACATACTTTTAAATTGCGTCTTTGAGATGCAGAGCACTGAGGCGAGTGTAGAGGGCTCGTTCCATTCGTGCTTAGGTTGGTGGCTTACAAGCTGATTAAGACACCCGATACAATTAGGCGGCGAAAAGAACCTCAAAAGATCCCAGAACCATAAAGAACGCTTACATTTTATGTGTATACCGAGTCAACGTAAAGAAAAAGAAAGGATATCAGGTCATTTAAGGAATATACGAGTACTTTTATGTATTCAAATAAATTGAAGAAAAAGCCAAAATTATTTGACAATAAAACAGTATTTCAATATATTGTCACACCGGCCCTATTCGTTTATAGACGTTTATTTGGACTGAACTGCTAAGGAAGGCTAAATTATTCCTCTAAGAATTCAGTTTATGATTCGAGCCTTTGAAAGCAAATTTTTAGGTACCGAATGTTTGTGAAGGTGAAGGGCGAATCGAATTGTGTCGTATAAGTTGGACATGCCTACGGTGTTGAGCTCGGTGTTGAGACCCTCGACTTTGTCAATTCTAATCCCTAGTCGGAGCTACCACGCACACCGGATACCTGCTGACACTAAAGCACTTCACGCTAATTAGTGTCGACTCGTGGCTGCTGGTGGGGAATCGTGATTTTCGAGATAATTGGAAATTACACGGCTCTCAGCTCTAAATCTTGTTCGATAATCATGATGTCCACAATTTTAATAAAACTCTCCTTCGATTACATGGATCCTCCTTGAAAAAATGTACTCACAGAAAAAACTAAGAATAAAATTTGTTGCAGGAAATTTTTTAGTGCGATAAAGTTTTGTTCAGCCAACTTCGAGTCTTTCAAAATACATGTGTTTATCATGGAAAAACAAAAGAAAGTTTAACCGATATTTGTGTAAAGTTTATCCTGTGAAGTTAATTTTTGTTGCAGAGAATCTTTCGTCGGAAATCGATGTAAAGTTTATCTTCTGTTTTTTCTGTGCTTATTTGCAATATGCAATTTATCACATTATTTGCAATTCTTAAAAACCGGAGACCAACATTATTTCTTGGGTTACACTTATATAATATCTCAGCAATCAGAAAATTAAAAAATCCTGATTCGAGAACTGAAATCAAAATTAAAGAAACTTTGCATTTCCGATTTGAAATGGCTATGTTTTGAAGGTGTTAATTCAAAAATGTATAATAAAATGGAAAGGTTAATTGGAAAAATATATCAGTATATTAATTAAATTTGGTTTAAAGCATCAAAAACTAAGTATAAACACAAACATAATTTGAAAAAGATTTTTTTAATGGTAGCATATAATTAATTAGTATTTAATTAATGATTGAATACCGTCACGAAACCTTACTAAAAGTAGCATGATTCGATGTGCTGTCAAGTTAGTTACATTTTTGAATAACATTACAGACTGCTGTTTCAAAAACCAACATCACATGACCATTCAGAAACAAGGCCTTAAATGGGTTCGCGAGTATATATTTAAAATATTTGTTAATTTCAAGGCAATGACATATTAAGAGTAGAGAATACAAATTAATTTCTTCAACGGAAGTTACGCGAAGTGTGGCTCGCGAGATTCTTAAGCGTACTCTCTTAGGGCTGTTCAAAAGGGAAAAGTCGAAAAAGGGGGTTCGCAATGAAAGCGGAAAGCTGTCTATGCTATTCGAACGAGTCGGCGAGTATAGTCCTACTCGATGAATTATTCAGAGTGTCTTGATCTGGTCGGTCGACTGCAGACGGATTCCCGTCTTCTTCTCAATCGACGGGACTCTGGTTTTTTATACTCTACCTCTCTCTTCCCCCAATCTCTCTGCTTTCTGCTCTGGAAGTTTCTCTCTCCTTTTTGCGGGAGACTGCCCAGATTAAGATCGCAGATCCGACTGTCAGCTGCCTCTGCTACTTGATCGTCTTGTGCGCCTTCTACGGTTGGCAGCAGTGTCACGGAAGGACACTATTTTTTCTCCTTTTAGGCGTTTGACCGGCATAAGCGGTAAATCTGGCACGTCCATACCAGTTGCGACTTGTTCAGCGGCATTTACTGACATTTCTTTAGCGGCTTTTCATTACCCGCTGATTACAGCACATTATTTTCTGATCTAGATTGATGCCTCCTTTACTCGTATACTTTTTAGATTTAAGCAAGATTAGGGTATGTAGTTGTCAGAAGCTGATTTAGAAAATTTTAGAGGAAGACAACAATATCCTTTATTATACTTAGTTCAGTGAAGCCTCTACTCCGACAGACCGCGAGACCCTCATCCGAGCAAAACCGAGACAAAAGCTGCTGAACATCGATGATCAAATGAGAAGTGTAGAACAACATAATACGTATCCAAGCGTACATTTCAAAATAACCAACAATTTCTTATGCATTTGACTTACTTTGAATTATTTGAAAAAAAGTTAGGTTCCAAATTCACAAACGTCCATATCCTAATTTATTAGTATCAAGTTAATTTTTTCTCAAATTTTAAACGTCTCAACTTAAAACTGTTTGGCTATTAACGATTTTCAATTTAAATAATACCATTTTTAAAGTTTCCATTTCAAATTAACCAACTCTGAATGTGAGTAATGATATTCTCAAATTTGCCAGACTAATTTCCACACCAAACACAATATGTTGGCAAAAACGTTTTGGGAAATTAAAAAATTTCAGGTTTTCTAGAACCTTCTGAAAAATGTCATGCCTTTCCGGCTTATACATGGCATTTTTAAAAATTCCATACTTTTCCAAGTTTGCCAGATCTATAGCAACAATGCTGCATAAGCAAGATAGAACAACTTTTCACTAGTGTAAATTGTAGCCTACATGGTATTATTTTCTTGAAAAAAGCTTACATATCCAGGAGAATGAGCAACGAGTGCACTTAAAGTGAAAGAAGATGCAAGAACGATGTAAAAGGAGGAGGCAAAATTGAAGCTCTGAGACTGAACCTAAGTGAGTGGGTTGGGTTGCACCAAGTTAACCGGCTCAGTACGTAGCGTGAGATCCTGTTATCCAATACTCAACTTGCGATATACATATTATACTCATTGCTATGATGAGAAAGTGTCAGTGGTAGGCAGGAAACCCAATCAATCTTGAAATTTCATCTCTTTCTTCAAAAAGCTTACTAGTTATCATTAAAATCAACCTTTGCCAATTAGTTTTCCTTATCAAAGTTTACGTTTTCAAGTATTCCCACGAAAGAAAGTTAAATATTTCTTTTAATAACTTTAATGTCGGCAATTTCTATTAGAGATTTATTTCTATTATTTAAGGAACTAGGCAGACAGCGATCATAAAACTAGGACCAAGTAGGACCTCGAACACCCATACTGAACAAAATTAGCCATTGCCGAAAATTAAATTAGTTTGATGTCGACATCTATTAATTATTTTTTATTAATTTAATGAGGAAAGTAAAAATAACAAAATTAGAACTAACTATCAATCATGCAGCATAGCCCTAAGAGAATTAAATATTTTGTAAATTACATCGGCTTTCGTGAAAGGGTTGGTAAAATTGCAGAGAGAAATACATAAGAAAATAAAGGAGAAGAAGAAGAGAAATAGAGGGAAAGGAATCATAAACGTATGACCGAATAAAGACTCGCATGTATCACTACCAAGTAAAGTTAAAGATTTTTAATATTCATAAAAATTTAATTGTAGAAATTGTTATTAATTAGTAGTTATTATTTTTGCTAGATTAGTATCAGAGAGTGTGGATTAATCACCATTATAGACACCCTTAGAGTGTAAACTGAGATTTAAAAAAAAAATTGGAATGCTTATAGTCAATTCTTCATTAGTTATTGTTGTTAATAATTTTCTTTGAGAACCCAATAACGTAAAAATTTAACCAACTAACGATTTCAATTAGGTCTATGCGTTTACTTTTTTTTGAAATTTTATTTATAATAAATAAATACATATTTTGTTCTAGCGTGTAACATGATTTTGTTGTTCTTTATTATACAATTTATTAACCCTCAAACAGAACGATGGGAGTGGACAAATAAAAACCAACTAACTGACTAAAAACCAACTAACTAATTAAGTTAAACACTAAACTCAAAAACCCTTTCAAATTACCAATAATCGTGCGGTACTTATTAATTTGAAAAATGCCGATGGCAGGAGTTGCTGCGGGATTGGTTGCTTTGAGGAACCATGATCGTAGCTTCAGGAGCCTAGAACTTCTCTCATAATAGAAATAATAATTTCGATAGGGCTTTGCCCAATATGTTAAGGCATACGCTCTTATCAGATCACTTGATTGAATTATAATAATGCATCCATGACTGGTAATATATACCGGGACAGCCCCGTGCATAACATTCAAAACAATAAAAAATCCAACTCTAAGCAAAAATGCCTTCGATATATATTGGACTGTAACAATCTTAAGCCTGAGACATTCACTTTTATATTTCGGTGGTACCTTTAAGAAAGCATCCAGTCGACTATTGTCACCTCCAACGCTCACGGCCGCTGTGTAAGGATAACAGCGGTAAAATACGTACTCCAAACCACACCATTCTCCTAATTTTGTACCTACAACATCATCGCAGAAGATTTCACACATCGTACTAAATCAACTTATAACATCCTCGTCACTTGACTTAGTCCGTGGCTATGATCAAAAACCGGGTCCACCCGAGCACAAGTTAAATAATCAGTTTCAACATCAAACATCTCGAATCACCCCACAATGAGCTACACGTAAAAAACTATTCCGACAAAGTACTGGACTGCGCCTAGAAATCAGGTAATAAATTTTGTATGATATTCACATTCACTCACATTCTTCATGTCATTATTAAAGGGAGACATTTTTCTGTGCAGATGATGTCTTTAAATCAGCTACATGAGAAAGACCGTCTGCGATTTGATAATGAGGGCAAATGATGACTATTTTATCGGCTTCTGTAAAAGGGATGGGTTCTAATAGTTGGTGGGATAGGAATTTTCCAGATTCTTGGTGCATTGATGACCTTACGTCGGCTGGCAGCCGCTAGATTGGCAATCGAGCATGCCGACGGCCAGGAGAGGATGGCCAAAGTTTCTCAGGGCGTTCAAGTTTCATGGTGGTTGATATTTCATACAGAGCCGGTAAAAGGTACCCACGACCCGTCACCCACTGCCTATAACGTCACCTATATTGTTTTCGTATTATTACCCCGAGTGGTGTCCCTTCTTTGAACAAAGTGTGGTTTCGCGTCCGGGTATATCCCTGATCGCTCGATAGGGCTTCGCATATACACTGATTCTTCTCCGATTAATCTTTTTACCAATATAAAACGCAAAATGTGCCAAGAGTATGATAGCTGCTTAATCCTAAATTACTCTGGTAAAGTTTACTGAATGATATATCAATGAGCACGAATTGCATCATACTCTTCACCCTTGGATTAAAATTTCTGTTTCTTGACCAACTACGGTTCGATAAAATTACTCACACTGAAAAGAAATACGAGGAATAAGTCGAGCGAATGAGCACCGAACCCTATTTTGCATCAAAGGTGCTTACGACCGATTAAGTCTTGAGAAGAACAGCTTGTCCAAGCCGCGAATCGTGTTTCTCAACTCGAATGAATGTCCTCATTGTCCAAGCGTGAGAACTCCAGGCACACGCTTCTTCGCGTAAATTCCAAATAATTAAATAAACGATCAGCCAATTCGCACATTCTCATGATTCGGTTGAATTGAGAAATCCTGTGATTCGAAGGGAAATACGAAGCAGATGCTGCTGGAATGATGAAGGTCTAAGATAATATAAGATTCTTTCATACATCAGTGATTCAGATTTACATATTATGGATTTATTTTTCGAGAACTAATGTGGCAATATTGTTCCATTGGGAACACTATCATCCTACTTACGTCTGAATAATCTGTTTGTAAAAATGGAAAATAGGATATTCATAAATAATGCATATATTTAAGATATGACAATCAATACATTTTTAGTTAAATAGAATAGAAGACAAATAAAAACTGATGGTTGCAAATCTATCCTCTATCCAACAATGTTTCTGCCACGGCGGTTTTTTTCCGGCAGTAAATTAGTCACGCGTTGAGTCCAGGATATTATTGTGAGGTCAATTTGACTTCGCCGCTCAATAGTCAGATGACTTTGCCGAAAGGATTCATTCCTGGTGAAAAAGTGGACTCTTGGTGAATTGACTGAGGGCCGACTACTGGTATCCGAATGTTTTCAAGCCGACAAGGCGATCGGGCTCATCGGCAGTACAGTAGTCCCGACTTGTCGCAGGATGTAAGACTGTGTTAAGCCTGTGTTGTTGAAGAAGAGGTAGGATGAGGGCCAATACAGGATTCAGAAGCTCGAGTTGAGAAGAAGCGCATGAGAATCGGGGAGAAGAGAGAAGAAAGGGAGCGCGTGATAATCCAAGATTTATCTCGCCGACACTGACACTCGGGAATCCTGTGATACGGGGGCCACCGAAGACCCCACTTTCATGGCATCGGGCCTCATTCGTGGTTCAAGATGTGGTAACAAACTGCTCAAGAAAAGATACCGAAAACTTATCAATTATCCTTATACCAAGAAATACGTTTCAATTCTAATAATTTAAAACAAATTTGTCGAAATTGATTTGGATTCATATTTAATCTCTTTAGTGTCTCCCATTGTCAAGAATCGATTAGAATCAAGGAGGATCAATGTTAATAGAAACAATAACATCAGTTCACTATGTTCTTCTAACCAATATTGTAGGTTGATCTACAACAATTCTATAAGAACCTGAAGATCAGGTTCTGGCAGATTAAACCTAGACCCTATTTTGCAAGAGATTGATCCAGGGATGATTAAACTTTCATCCGGGTCAACGAATCTGTAGAGACTACTAACCATATCCCTAACATGAATTAATAGTGACCAATAACATTTAAGTGATGAATATTAAATACAGGTGTCCAAAGGCAAAGCTAAAGATCTGGTAGCAATTTTCAAGTGAATCCTAGACTTCATTTCGCAAGGGATATTTCGCACATTTCGCACAGATGATGTAACTGTCATCAGGGTAAAAAATATGTAGACCCTACTAACCATGCTCCAAACATGGATGAATGTTGAGCACTAACATTAAACTGACAAATATTTACTACAGGTATCAAAAGCCATGCTTACTACCTGATTTAAAAATTAATACAAAACCAGAGCATAAGACCATAGAAGTGTCTCATGAACGAAATGCAGAGCAGCGAAAAGGGCAGGACGCAATTAGCTGAAATCGTACATACCTGAGCATTATAATCTTCCGCGGGTAGCGATAAATCGTCGCCGACTACCCAGCGTCCGATCTGCTCGATTAAAGTAAAATATATGGCACCTTTAATTACGAAGAGATTTCGGGGAGCAGGACTCGCCAATAGTATTATGCCTTTGTGAAAGATTGGGGAGTAGAGGATAGAGGGGTTAAGCGAGCAAGTGATGAAGGAGAAAGAGAAAAAGAGAAAGCGAAGAGGTGTGCAATGAGGAAAAAGGGGGGAGCGAGATGGAGGGTATCTGAGATGCATTATTCATGCGTTGGGAGAAGATATGATATGATCCAATATGTGGCCCCGCCCATACCCATTCGCCAGTTCTGAGAACATTGCGAGAAGCCCTTGCTAAGCTGCTACAAATTGATGCTCAAATTTTCCCGCAACTTAGGATACAACACCATTTTCCCTATTGGCTATGAAACTGCTGCTTCATCGAGTTCACCACTCGATATTGGTTCAATTTCGCACCAAGAGGGGATGCTGCTTAGGGAAAATAGGCTATTAAGAATCTTTGAAACCTAGAAAAGGTCTTAAATTCTAATGAAAAAAAAAAACGATTGGACGATCGATGACTGGAGCAGGATAACTCGAGGAATATATCCGCTACAACTGATTTACACAGCTTATTACAGTCGTTTTTGGAATACAATCATGCAAAGTATTTTTTAACCAGTAAGAAACTTGAAGCAGTGCTTGAGAGTAGAAATAGTTAGAAGGAGGAAACGAACGAGCTGGAACTAGAGAAGCCAACTTATACTCCCCCCCTTTCTGAAATCCGCGAGATGCCGTTAGCCTTGTTCCTGCTACGGTAGATCTTGAGGAGCATCTCGAGCGAGCCCTCTTAAATTAATTACAGGGAAAAGATCCGTGTACCCGATCCCCGACCTCCAACCCTCCCTTCTCTCTTCGAGAAAAGAGGGTACTGCGTTCAGCCAAGTGTTTAACAGACGGGAATCCTCGTTAAGGAAAAAATCTCTTGGTATAAAATTCCTTCACGTACCTAACGGGAGCGAGAGATTTAAACTGCCTGCGTTTCTGGCCTGGTCTCGAACTTACCTTATGAAAATAATTCGAACGTGACTCCTAATCCGTAAAATCGTCAGCAAGATTGCAAAGATAGAAGACTGTTTTGGAAAAAATATGAATGCAGAAATTTGCTGAACATAACTAATAAAAGGGAGGTGTAATAACACTGGGGGTAAGTTAAATGTTAATGTTCAGACTTTCAACGTCAACACATTCTCGTGTTGATTACACACTAAAGATTAAGTAAGCTTCTTCTAGAGTTAGGATGAAATGTGTCTATATTAATCAGGATTACTGATTCTAAATATCGAAGCACATTATTCTGCAATCATTAGTTTACTTCATTTCAGACTAGCCATACTGTTTCTTTCCATTATTTTGTACTTAGCCTTTTACTATACAAAGTATCCTCTCACGAAACTTAAGCAACAATTGCGTGGCTCCATAAGCTGTAGAGTATAGCCTGCAGACGCTCGTGTAGTTTTAATAGAGCCATTAATCATTTTTTTATTCTTCTCTAAAATGAATAGGTTCATACCGCAATATTGATGACTTTATATTCAGCCATAGCATTAGTAGAAAAATCGCTTGCTTGGAGATCACGTACGCATACAGAGATGTGCGAACTAGCTGAAATACCTGTGGAGGGGCTTATCACGGATTTCACGGAGCGGAACGATGGTAGGACGAGATCGCCAGCTAATGCTGCCGTAATCCCATAAGCAGCATAAGTCCCGACGACTGGTCGGAATAATTCCGATAGGCTATTTTACCCTCTTTCACCCATCCTCTCAAATCCTACTCCTCGAGGATACCAATCACTACTTTTTCACATGAAAATATATGCACAGAAAAAAATCCTACAATGCACGTCATTCGATATACGAAGCAATTTTTTGATAAATAAAATAATATAAGTGTTTTATATTAAGTTTATTCTGTCAACTGTTAAAAGATTTGAAAAGATAAAAAGAAAAGAAGAATGGGAATGTGGAGGACGAGAATTACTTTTCTTTCCTCTTTTGAGTTTTCTCTTAATTTAAAAGAAAATATTTAAATGCATGCTTCTCCAAATTTTGCCGTTTTAAATTCTTGGAGTTCAAATCTTGTAGATTTATATTAATTAAATTTGTCATTTGAATGAAGTGTGTACAGTGTGTCTACTTAAGGGAAGTTTAATAGGTTTAAGTACTCCTCAAATTTTATAATTTTAAAGACTAACTGTAAAATCATTTAAATTGCATGACTTTATTTTTTATTTTTACTTCTCTACATTTTTGAATATCTAATTCGGAGCGTTAAAAAAGTACTAATTTTTAATTAAAATATTATAAATTCGGCAGTTACAAATTGCAGCTCTTAAACATTGAGCAATTTCAAGCTTGAACCCTTCAGTATCGAAGTTATGTCTATTTAATAATTTTAAAAAATCGTTTGAAATAGAGGAATTTTGAATTGAAAGTGTTGAATGATTTTTGATTGAAGCATTCGAAATTATTTGGTTTAAAACTTTAATGGCTCAGTGTTGCAAAATTAAAAATAAAAGCTTTTTAATACTTTAATTGTTGCTCTTTAAGAACGATCCCCTCGGAGCGATCAGAGTTTTAACTATGAAGGATTTCAAATATAAATGTTTAAATTTACATTTTTATTCAATTTCCAGCACTTCTCATTTTAAATTGTACAATTGAAAAAATTCGCATGTAAAGTTATTCAATTTTATTTCAAATTAAAAGGAATAATTTTAGACAGACAGCGCTCAAATTAAGAATATTTTTAGATTGGCATATTCCCAATCTTTTGCTTGAAATTCAAATCGTTTGAACTGGTATAATTTAAAAAAATCCAAATTACATCATTCAATTTTTTAAATTAATAATTCAATTTCAAATGCGCAATTTATCGACTTTTAAGTGCCCCAAATGTAAGACTGTGAAATTTTGAACATTCTAATTTTGAATCAACTCGGTTTTAAAATGTCTGACATGTAAATTAATTTAGGTCAAAAACCAACATTGGGAATTCAATATGACTTACTTTAAATATAAAAAGAAACTGATTTGACTGAAAATTGCTGCTCGGGGGCTTTTCGGGTCATTCATTTCAAATCTGAAGTTAAAATTTGGAAATTCAAAATGGCGGATCCAATATGGTGAACCAAAATTGTAAGACAAACCCGATTTGAATAAAAATTGTTAGTGCGTCGTTTTTCGGGTCGCTTATTTCAAATCGAAAGTCAAAATTTCAAAATTCAGAAGGGTGGATCCAATATCTCTGAATTGTCTAATTAAAAGCATCTGAAAGCTTAAAGTCTTCACAATTCAACGATTTATCCTAAAAAAATGTTGTCAATAGTTGGAGGGCAGAACAACCCAAAAAACGGGTTTTTTCGGCCTCCTTTTTCAAGCGTCGACTTTCACCTGTTCCCGGAAAGCGGTCGACGGAAGGAAAAATCTGAAAAATTTTTTTAAGAAAAATTTTAGAAACAATATTATCTAGTCAATCTGTGCAAAAATTCTATTTTTGAACAAAAAGGCTCAGAAACATTATGAATCCAAAAATCAGTTATTTTGAAAAAACATATTCGAAAAGTTCAAAATATGCAAAAAGAATTGCATAGAAAGGCCTCAAAATATGTTTCCAAACAACGTTTTGATCGTCAACCCTAAAATCTGAAAAAATTCATAGATATTATTTAAACATTTTTTAATACAATACATTTTTCAAAATTCTGAAATATTCAATAATTTACTTTTTACGGGGATTTATTCACAAAATCTGAAGAGCAAATGAAGATAGGAAGCCGTTTAATGACTCCAAATGTTCAGTTTCGTTATGAGAGTGCACTGCAATAGTTAAATTTATAATGAAATCATTATTACGTAAGAAATATCATTTTGAATATTTCTGGCTTTAATAAGTTTTGACGCGTGGTCCGGCACAGCAAGACGAATAGTAGAAAAAAGTACGCTTTAAAGGATAATAGTAATTTCAGAAGCTGGCTACGACCCCACACTGATTAAAACCAGAAATTGCATTCGCATTACAAAACTGCACATTTGGAGCCATTACCCGGCTTCCTATCTTTATTCGTTCCCAAGATAAAGTTTTTGTAAATATCTCACCGTAAAAAGTAAATTATTTAATATATCAGAATTTTGAAACGTGTATTGCATTAAAGAATGTTCAGATATCTGTGAATTTTTTCAGATTTTTCGTAACGTCGACCGCTTTCTTGGAATAGGTGAAAGTCGACGTTTGAAAAAGGAGGCCGAAAACCCATGTTTTTTGGAATGTTTTCCACTCTAACTATTGACCCAAATATTTAAGGGTAAAAGTGATCATATCGTGGAATTCAAAATACTTTAAGCTGTCAGATGCTTTTTATGCGCCAATTTAGAGATTTTTTTGTGCGAGTTGCAATCAAAAGAAGTGAGGGGCGTCGACATTTGACCCTGACTTTAGTTGACTGAAAATTGCCACTCAGGGGTTTTTCGGGGCGCTGATTTCATATCCAGAGTCCAAATCTCAAGATTTAAAATGACGCGACATTTTTAATTAAAAAATTTTGCCCTTGAATTTAAAACCAGCGACCCGAAAAACTCCTGAGTGGCAATTTTAGTTAAATCCGTTTAGTTTTACAATTTTGGTACACTATATTGGATCCGCCATTTTGAATTTTGAAATTTCGACTTTGGATTTTAAGTCAACAACCTGAAAAAAAAAACCGTATTTGCACGTTCTCTACAAATTTCCTATATTCGAAATGGTTTCATCTTTAATTTGAAAAAAATTATCCCTCTAGGACGTTCCGATTGAAACTTCTAAAATTTTGAGACAGAATTTCAAAAAAAAAGTTCATTGTGGGGCGTAGACAACCTAAGGTTTCACCAACCCGAAGCATTTACCAATTTAAGTTTGGACAAATGGCAAATCTTTGAGATTTTCCATTGCGTAGTAACTATTGGTGAATAAAAGAGCTTAAAGTTAGGGACTTTTTTTTTGATGCCCCCAATCGATGAAATTGAAAATGAAACGATTGAATTAATTAGATTTTTTTTTAATATTTCATTGTCTTGAAACCACTTATGATTGTGTTAGAATGCGCCAAGGTTGCTTCGCAAAAATCACCATTACAGTAAATACATTTTCAGATCCGTGTCATCAAAGTGCCCTTTGTTTTGCTTTGGTTTGAAAAATTCCACTGGGTTTGAATTCAGTGAAACTTTACGACTGAGCGGTGACAACCGTGTCGCTGTACGTCGGTAGGAGAGCACAAGTCTCTTAACCTCAAAAAAGCAAGTAATCGATTCAGAAAATGTAGCAGCCATCGAAGAATCGCCGACAAGCAAGCGCGCACGACGAATTTCAACGACTTCCAGATTCTACTCTGTTTCAAATTTATATCTCCGGGAGTAGAAACTCTTCTACCGTTGCCGTCCAGAGAAAGAGAGTGATAAGAGAGCTGCCATAAGAGGAGGTTCACTCCCGACAAGTAAATAGGAGGATGAAAAAGAGAGCAAAGAGGTTCGCGGCGCGGCGGTTTCGTTCCTTTATGCAAGTGAATGCACGGGCACACGCACACGTATGGCGCAAAAGTCGAGCCGACCAAAACGTATTAACACACAATGAGATAGTTTTGTTCCTTCAGTCGCTTGCTTATTCGTTTCTCCTCGCCCCAGGTTCGCCAGAAGCACGTTCCATACTTCGAATACCTTCCTACCGGGTGTCTCGCGGAACCGCGAGAAAATTTGTTGACTATAGATTTTTCAATGTCTTGATGCACTGAGCTTAATCTAATTTCTAAATCTGAAATAGTGAAATTTCACTAATAGATTCACACACACAACATTTTTGCCAACTTAAAGAACTGTACTGAGAAACCAGTGCCTTGCACCTCAGATATAAGTGTAATTATTTTTCAAATTGCAAGACCCAACCTAATCCTCTTCGATTTTAATGAAACTTTTTTCCGGGTTTTTGAAGGCCGAATATTAAGTTCTACCATGGATTTTTAAAAGAAAAGTTTGAGTTGTCAGAAATGTATAAGATGTCTAATACAAAAGATTTTTGGATACGTATGAGCCCACGTGGAAGTTTTGCTTAGTAGAGAACGTCTGGTGATGCATGGTGGAATGATGAAATTCAGGCAGCCCGACAAGAAAAGAAAGAAGCGTACAAGAGAACGTTCAACATCACAGGTCTTAGCGATGAGGAGAGAAATAACTAGTAAAGGAATCAGAACAGAAGAAGAGAGGAAATTATAAAACGACTTGAAGGAACCATGAAACTATTATTTAAAAAGATGAAGGAAATTAAAAGTACAGAGTTTGTCAGCATGAGAAACAGCAAAGGTGAAATGCTATATGATATAGACAGGATAGTAGACGCTTTAAAAGACTCTTTTAAACAATTATTAGAAGGTGCAGATATAGGGCAACAGAACTGCGACATAGAACATAATGCATTAGAAAACCCAGTTGAAAAAGTCTGTGTCATTGAGGTGAGAGATAATTAAGAACTTAAAAAACGGTAAGGCTGCTGGTGTAGATAGTAATAGCGCTGAAATGCTTAAATACGGTGGCGAATACATACCTCACAGATTGTGCGAATTGATAAATTTATGCATCATGATTGGAAAAGTCCCAGACGATTGGAGAAAAGCAATTATCGTATCAATATACAAAATAAAGGAAGATAAAAGCAACTGCAATAATTACAGAGGTATCAGCTTATTAAGTACCTTAAATAAAATATACTCAAAAATACTTATCCGCAGGTTAATGAAAATAACAAAAGAAAATATATGGGAAATCCAAAGTGGATTTATGCCAGGAAGATAATGTAAGAATCAAATATTTAGCTTAAGACAGATCACAAAAAAAAGTTTGAGATTAAGAAAGAAAGTTTTCTGTGCGTTTGTTGACCTACAAAAAGCATTTGACAAGGTGGATAGAAGTGAACTTTGCGAAGTTCTCAAAGAGTACGGAGTCAGTGGAAGGCTTCTACAAGCAATACAAACAATATATTCTGGTAGCAAAGCGAGTGTAAAGGTTAATAGGAAACTAAGTGACTGGTTCGATTATATGCAGGGTTTAGACAAGGATGCGTTAACGCATCCAAGACTCCGGCTTGCTATCGTCAGGCTGATTCCATCGCGAGCCGGATGCAAAAGGCTGTTCTTTTGAGATCACTTCATCTGGTCCGCTAACACTGTTCCTCATAACATTTTACAAAGATTGGTAGCTCTAAAAAAGTATCCAGGAGGTGAAACCTTCATCTCTAACTGTCCCGTCTGTCGCGTAAGGTCATCCGCGGCTAGAGACCTGACTCCAAGGAACAGTGTTGCTTGATGTTATTTCGCGTAAATTTCCCGCTCTTTCTTAACTTCTAGGACAGAAGGAGCAGACGCGGATGACGTACATGTTCCAGTTGCGTGGGGATTGGTTGCTTTAAGGAACCATGATCGTAGCTTCCGGAGCCTACAACTTCTCAAATAATAGTAATCATCAGTCACTTGACTTAGTCCGTGGCTATGATGAAAAACCGGGTTCACCCGAGAACAAGGTTAAAAAAAATAACGAGCCTCGGTGGCTCAGTTGGTTAGACGCTCGGACTTCACATTAGAGGAACGGGGTTCGATCTCTGAGCCAGTACCTCTTGAAATTTTTCTATGTACCTTTACCGAGGTTCTGGTGGTTCGGATCCCACCTTAAGTTGTAGGTCCCCCCACCATAACTTCTGGTACAAGTACCTGACTAGTGTGCATCCTGCGTTGGCAAGGTGTTTTCAGAAAGTCATCGAACACCCAGATCTGACGCCAGGCTTTATGCTCCAGGGTACTACGTATATGTTGCCTAAAAAACCAGGCGCTCAAAATGAATCTGAATTTCGACCGATAGCCTGTCTTCCAACAATATATAAATGTCTTACAGCTATCATAGCAGATAAGGTAGATTCTCATTGCGACGAGAATGACATCCTTACAAAAGAACAAAAAGGGCCATGGCGCAAGCTCGTAAACATCAAATAAACTTGCACATGGCATACATTGACTACAAGCAAGCGTTTCGTTCCGTACCACATAACTATTTGCTTGAAGTCTTAAAAGTATAAAAAATTTGCCCACGCATTATTGACTTCCTAAGTTGTGCGATGAAGCTTCGGAGTACAAGAATCAAGTATTTTGATCATGGACAGCCAAGGACAACTAGATCAATACGCATTAAGACGAGTATATTCCAAGGAGACTCCTTCATTGCATTATGGTTCTGTTTAGCGTTGAACCGACTGAGCAAAAACTAAATAGCATTTCTCATGGGTTCCGAGTACATAATAACGAGGATGGTCATCAAGTGACCCATCTTCTATACATGGATGACCTGAAGCTATACGCTAGTTCGAACCAGAAACTGCAGCAAGTGATCTATGTTTAAAGCAGTTTTCCAATGATATCCACATGGAGTTCGGACTAGATAAATGCAGGACAGTGCATTTAACCACCTTGGGGCGAGTCATATAAATACCTGGATATTCTTGAATCTAAGGGTATGCAGCATACGATAGTTAAGAAAAGCCTAACGAATGCCTTCACTGCAAGAAGTTCTGAAGAGTTCTCTTAACTCGGCAAACAAGATCGGGACAATCAACACCTATGCCATCCCCTGTCCTCACGTACTCCTTTGGGCTCATCAAATGGTCGAACACCGATCTCGAACGATTAAACAGAAAAATCCGTGTAGAAATGACGAAACATCGAATGCACCACAGTAATTCGGCGATTGAAAGGGTAGTTCTACCAAGACATAAAGGGGGTAGGGGCATTGCAGATGTCAGGAAACTGTGTGAGTCACAAGTTGTACAACTGCGAGACTATTTTAACAGCAAGCGAGATGTTATGCTATACAACACCATCTGTAAAGAGGATCTTGACTACACGCCCTTGAATTTGATCTCAGAAGAGGCCTTGAATATCAGGGCAGAAACTACAGAGGAATAAGAAACGCAATAGAGACAGAAAGCCATCCATGGCGACCTGCCCGAAACGTTAGATCAATATGAAGTGGATAGTGAGGCATCCAATATTTGGCTGAGAAAAGGCGTCCTGTACCCAGAAACGGAAGGATACGTCATTGCGATTCAGGACAGGGTTATCGGCACCAGAAATTATCGCAAACACGTGTTACATAAAGACGTGGTTGACCGGTGACGATTATGTGGAGATACCAATGAATCCATCGAGCACATTATTGATGGTTTTCGCGTAGCTCAAAGAGAATATACGCACAGACAGAATGATTTGGCGGTCATTATACATCAACAACTTGCCCTAAACCTAGGACTCTTAACAGAATGGATGCCTTTCTATAGATAAATTTAAATGCCCGTTTTAGAAAACGAAGATTACATCTTATATTGGGATTGTACTACCTAGACGGATCATTACATCCAAACCAATCTACCCGACATCGTGATGCGAGAAAAAAAAGGTGGAAGAGTCTACATCATCGACCTTGCTTGTCCACTTAACCGAAATTTGCAGGCAACCTATACAACCAAAATCCATAAGCATAGCGAGCTAAGGCATGAAGTGAAGACAATATGGAGGAATGTGAAACATGCATCTATTCATCCTATTATGATTTCCGCTACAGGTAATGTCCACGCAAGATGCACTGAACATCTTGAATATTTAAGAGTCAGTAGGGTACTGGCAGCAGCCCAGAAGGCAGTTTTATTAAACACCTGTCGCATTGCAAGAAACTTCCTAGACCATCAGGAAGCAAGCGACTAACAACCTATGAGGTGATACATGGTAGCTCTAAGAAAGCATCCAGAGATGACTGTTGTCACCGCCAACACTCACGGCCGCTGTGTAAGGATAACAGCGTTAAAGACAAACTGCAAACTACACCATGCTCCTAATTTTGTACCCACAACATCATCGGAAATGATTTCAAACATCGCATTAAAATAACTTACAACATCCTTATCTCATCAGTCACTTGACTTAGTCCGTGGCTATCATGAAAAATCGAGTTCACCCGAGAACCAGTTTAAATAATGCGCCCACGTCGAAGCATTGATTAGTGGGTAATGGATATGGTTGGTGATGTAAATCGTCCTGCTAGTTCGTTAGTAAGCTTGTGTTTTTAGGCGTAAACCGTGATGCTCAATTACTTTGACAAGCTTTCTACCCGGGTGATTGCCAGATGGATTGACCAGCTACCCAGGTAGGAGCGGTATCGTGGGCATCACGCAATTCCTACATCGACCTAAAAGCTATCCATTCTCCTATAAATCGTTTCTTCACTCTAATCGCATTAATTCTTCAAAAGATCTGCTTTGGAATTTTCACTTCTGAAAAGCTGGCCACCATTTCTATACTAACCAAACAAACATACATTCAAAATGGCTGTTTTTAAAAATTAATTCTAAAACATTATTTTCTTTTTATATTCTCATAATTCATGATTGAGAAAGTATTGGAATTGTCCGAAATTTCATACCATCGTTTTTCAACGTATCTCCACGTTTTGAAACCCCCTGAAGCCGAAAATCAAGTTTTTACGAAGGCCTCTGTCTGTCTGACGGTCCGGCTGTCCGTCCGTAAACACGATAACTCTAGAAAAAATGAACAGATAAAATCGAGCTTCGGTACACTTTTGCAGGTCCTAAAAGAAAGAACGAGTTCGTTAACCAGCATTCCTTGACCAACGATTATGGTTTCATCCATCGAAAATTCTCTTGAAAAATCGAATCGTCTTTTTGATTTTATGGATCGAAAATAAATAAGTCGAAAATTCTAATTTTAAGTCAAACGATGATTAAGTAAAAAAGTCTAAGAGAAGAATTTTAGCTTTGTATAAAAACCTAGAATTTATCCTTTAAACATTTGTTGATAAGACTTCATATTTTGGTTTTATTTATCGAAAATGTAAAAATATAAAATTCAGATTTTGAGCCAAATGACGTGAGATACAGAAAAAAGTTTCAACGATGAATTGCATCTTCTGAAAAGTCATACAAAATTGGTTTTAACCATTTTTTGATATTACTTTTCACTTTGGTTTTATTTATTGTAAATACTATGGGAAAATCCAGCCATTTTTCGATAGGACTTATCGTTTTGGTTTTATTTATCGAAAGTAATGTGCAGAAAATCGAAAATTCAAATTTCAAACCAAGCTGCGTGAGATACGGAAAAAAAATTCAATAAGGAATTGCAGATTTTAAAAAGTCCCACAAAATTTATTTGAACTATTCTTTGATAGGACTTGTCAGTTTGGTTTTATTTATAGAAAATATTAGGAAAAAAATCGGAAATTCGAATTTTGATCCAAACGACGCGAAATATTGGGAAACATTTTTGGATTAATTTCAGCCTTTGAAAATACCTACAACATTTCTTTGAACCATTTTTTGACAGAACTCGTTGATTTTAATTTATTTATCGAAATTGATATGCAAAAGCCGAAAATTCCAATATTACGCCAAAAGACGAGAGATACGTAAAAAGTCGAAAAGAAGACTTTTAGGATATTTTGTTTTATCCATCAAAAATATTATGAAAACAAAAATACTATTTTTAGCATAATAACGCGAGATAGGAAAGAATTTCTGAAGAAAGGATTATAACCATTTATTGTAAAGTTCAGAAAGTAAATATACATTTAAAAATATCTGCCGAAAATCGAGCGCGTAGCGCGAGTGTCTCGGTGACACTGTGTACCTCAAAGCCTACAGAGATTTGAGCAACTTAATCTTTAGCTATACTTAATTACGTAGAAAATTCCGATTATGAAGATGCATACGAATACTGGGATCTAAAAAAAAACGTTTTTGATGATGTTTCATTCAAGAATTCTTAGTGCAAAAAATAAATATCCGATTTTATGCTCTTTCCAAATGTATAGGCCTTAATTTGCCTAAAACGGGCTCTCATGCCGCTTTTTGTATCTTTGCGAAACATTCTATAAAATGGCCGACTTTTTACTGTTATTAGAAACAAAACAAACTGTTCAAAAAGTCGCAGATATCAAAAGGATAAACTTTTTCTGTTTAAAATATTTTTCTCTGTATAACGATTGTGGAAGACGTCAACTCAACTTTAAATGTCAGACGTGATAAACTTCTACATCATACCTTTGTTACATAAATTATCGTGTGTACACAGGAGTGAAACGTCTTTTCATCCAAGCGTGAGTATGGAATAACTAACGCTCGGACAAAAAGACTGTTTCACTTCTAGGTACACAATATACTATTATTTGAACTGCTTTTTTAAAAATGATAAACAGCACAGAAAAAAACTAAGGTTTCAGTTGTTTCAGCTCATCTTCTTACAAATTTTATTTTGAACTTCAGCTATATTCGCTGTCGTGATTGATCAATGCACAAACTTAAAACCTATTGATTTGCTTTCAATGCTCGTATCGCCTGGAACGAACAAATATTATTGTAGCTAAGTTTTGGTTTCAGTAAATTTGTCAACATTTTATGGTCCAAAATAAAAACTTTACTTTTTTCTCTGCGAAATTAAACCCTATTTCTTTTTTGACTTCTTTCAGGCAAGTCTGATTATTAAAAAAAAACTTTAATTAAAGAAGTAAAATTAACAACATCATCAAAGAAGTTTTATGAAAATCAGACTGTTTGAAATAAAATTGGTTGATTTCCAAAGCATGAACTTTTCTGTTTAAGGCTTTTTCTGACAATTAGCAGGTTTTCCAATAAATTAAAAAAATGTATCCAATAGATTTACACAGTTTTTTTAAAACAGTTGGCTGAGAAGAAAAAGGTTTGAAACAGAATAATGGTACATCTTTTCCAAATTTATGACTTACTAGAAAATTTGTTCATAAAACAAATATTTTTAAAAATAACACTCAAAATACAGGGTCTATTTTTCTTTTAAGAAAATTAACCTACAAAATTCACTTGATAAAATAAAAATGCAAAAAAAATGACAAGGCACATTTTTTTAATCAATATCAACCTATAATAAGACTTCACTCAAGTCAATGAAAATTCACTGGGAATCAGTTATATTCACCGAAATTTGAGTCATTTTTCACCAGCTTTCGCGTTGAAACTTACTAAAGTGTTCGTGAAAATTCAGTAACTATTGGAAACCCAGTGAAAAATGATTGGAATTTCAGTAAGAAAACTAATTTAATTTCAGTCAATGGTCACTGATTCCCAGTGAATTTGCACTGTTTAAAATAACCAGAAGTAAGTGACTGATTCTTAGTAGAAGCCAATGATTCGAATTAAGACATTGTGCTATTTGTGTGCATCCGCATGAAATGGGCCCTTATGGTCGGTATGGAGTTACGTATAGAGTTATGTAGCCGGATGAATTCCCGGCATTTTAAGTCCAAGATGAACCCTTTAAATTGAAAAACAAGTCGCCGGGGTATTTTTAAAGTTGGAAAGTTTCAAAGTTGTTCATTACATATTTGTCTTAAGGTCGACACAGATGAATTGAGGTATTTCACATTTATGCAAAAAAATTTATTTCCAGGTTTTTTCCAGAAATTTTAATATAATATTCTTTAAAAATATATTTACAAAATCTGTGAAACTTATAAATTTAATATACAAATTGTTTGCTACGATTTATGTATTTATAAAAAAATCGTCAATTCTATAGAGTCGGACGTAGTTGAGAGTGGACGTAGTTGAAATTTCGCTATGTTTCTTAAATAATCTTTTGGTTATTAAAAGATTTAAATTGGCTTACGAAAAATTCTGAATTTCATCGAGTTTAGACGCATGAGAAATAGCTGTAAAAATTACTTAGATAATTAAAATGATTAAAAAAATAATTATTATGGCAATTTATGGTAACTTATAGGTCATTTTCGGTAACTTTCGGCAGATCAACGTTACAAACTCTGCAACGGTGTATATTCATCGTAGAAGATTTACAAAGCAGTAAACCCTATACCTCAGTAGCAAAACTTACTGCCGTATAAACTGCCATCTTATAGAAATATTTTTTAATTTGAATAATTCCTTTCTTAATAGAAGGTATATAATAATAAATCTATTTTTCAAACGAATGGATCACAGTGTAGCATGCAAAAGCAAGAAAATGGAAAACATTTCGACTTGCACGTTGCTCAACTTCTTCGATACTTTGTACGCTTATTAACCTGAGGTAATTATGCTAATCTTTCAGACTTATAAACGCCCAACTAGCATGCAAGCACCTACTTAAGGAGATATCAGCAATTTCGTTAAAGGTAGGAACTTCTTTATGTAATATTTACTTCTGGTCACGGGGAAACGAGGCGACTCGTAAAATCGTAAGTTCAGTGTTTAATTTACCAGATATTCTTGCTTAATTGACAGCTTAGCTACTACCTACATGCTCGCCGCTCGCCTCCTGCGTATTTTAAGTTTTCCATCCAACTGACTGACATTGCTGTGTCGTAAGTTTTTCGAAGTGGATCGTGAATCGCATAGTGATTGCTCTCAAAAAAAGTATTGCTAATAAAGAATTTGCAAATTACGGTAAATCACTAAATAATTTACATACTTGCGAGAGATATGCGAATATAAAGTATTTATTTTCTAGATAAGATTTACTTACTGTGGATTTATATTCAATTGATTTTAAGAAATACAATGTTCGTTAACTTTGGTTATGGAAAAAAATCAAATTTCTTAACAGCTTTGTAGAAAAATTACTCCTTTCGTGAAAAGTACTTATGTTAGAGCGACTTTAACAGAAACGTAGTGAACAGTTGGAATTTCGGAGACACCGTTTGCATGTGAAATGCCCCGCACCAAAGGACGTGCCGTTCGCGATCTCTCTTGCGAGAAGTTCGCGCTGGCCCATTGTGTGCAGACGCTTTGATAAATTACCGAATAATTGTCAAATGTGAGAAAACGAAAAGAAGTCGAGAGCGAGAAAAAGGGAGCATGAATAAAGAGGGAAAAGAAGTCCAGGTCGTTTCTTTCTTCTTCAGACGTTTTAATGATCCTAAAAAAAGGAAATAATCTTCCGTATCACCCGAAGGTAGTTTAATATGTTTGTACTAACAGCAATATCCTAAAACTCCTTATTTTCTAATAATATATACCGCTACAAAGAATGCAAGAGAAATCGTCACTAAATAGTTAATAAACATAAATAAGAAGATAAATGAAAAGAATGCTGACAAAATTCTTTACGATTATTGCAGTCGGCAAATCTCTCTACGGAAAGAAAATTTCTACCGACAATAATAATCGATATGCTGTTGAGCCCGGCGTATCGTTAACAGAATAATTAAAGAAAATGCAAACCATACTGAGAGGAATACGATCCGGTGGCACTTCAAAAAAATGTTGAGTGTAAGTAATAAAAATAATCGGTACTGCGGTAACAAAATACCGCCTCTTAAGAGCATCTCTGAATCGAAGCAACTCTTGATCGAATGGGAGAAGAGAACATTGACTACGTCGAAGAAATACAGAAAAAATAATTGAGTAAGACGAGGATGCGTATTTCGAATCGTGAGGGAGCGTGCGAGTGAGCGTGTTCGGTTACACGCAACGAGACATTTATGCTCATGTTCACCCTTTAGCATTGCTTTGCTTGCTGCTCGCTCAACCACTCCCTCGTTCGCATGCATGCACAGACACTTAGCAACTTATGTCCTGGCATCCATACACACTTATACATATACGCACGCATACTCTTATAACCCCTTAGCGTACGCCGACTTTCAGGCTCAGGTATGCACACCTATTGGTTTTACGATGTCGGCTGTCGCACCTTGATTGAGAATCCTTCCGCCTTCTAATTTACACAGAATTAGCTTCAAGTTGCTCGGATTATAGAGAAAATTTTCTTCTACGAGAATGAAAGTGATTGCTGATTATTACTATCTCTTTGGACTCAGGTATCAGAATTACTCTTGGTATTTATTTTAAGCAGAACATTTATCTTCTGTCCAATTTAATTGGATTATTAATATACTTGATTTTATTTCCTTGCTCTTGTTAGTAAAGTATGAGATTGGATTGAACATGACTAATCGTAAGCAAGTTTTACTGAGTTCATTTCCAATAACGATTACAGAGTTGCTTTGGAATTTCAATTTCAAAATTCCAGACCTGTTCCAGTTTTTTTAAGGTTAATTTATTAACATTTTTAGACCTCTATTCATCATTCCAGAAAAGTTAGGACTCAAGCTAATGATAAATGTGAAAAATTGATAGAGAGCTACAAGTGAATGCACATGTGTCAGATTCGTTGGTAAGAAACGGAAATAAACCGCAAGTTTGGATTACATCATGATAAATTACATTTAAGTTTGCCGCGTGTCTGTTCTTAAGTTTATTGAGTTCGTATTTTTAACAATGTAAAACATTTCCATAATATTTCTATTGTGATAGTTATTTTCTATTCCTAAAATTGTAACTTTTTTCTCACTAAAGTCAAAACTATATATGAATATTCCCGATGAAAATTCGTGATTTTCAAACTTTGGTATAAGATATATATTAATATATATATATATATATATAGTAAAGTTTGTTGTATATGGTTTTTTGGACAGACATGACATTATTTATCAAATAACCATTCAAACGATGAGGAAAGATTAATGTGGAACTTCCATAACCTGAATTCCACCCTAAAAATATTGCCATAGTGATACAACATTTTGTTCAATAATAACTACCCGTGCCACTCTATTAAAAACCCATACACCAAAGATTACAAATATACAACACTAACATCTCACAGTTGAATAAAAAGAAGGAAATTGTTTTTAAAAGAATACTAGTGGTACCGCTTGTCGAAGAACTGTACCAACCAAATTTAAAAATTTGTAAAAAATTAAACATCTATAACATTTTCTCCATAAACAATACACTGTTAGAAAATTCTCTACTAAATTTAGTATACATGTAATGGAAGTAAGAATGCATAACCTGAAATTAAATTTAGTATACCAGCGTACAGTAAATTTAGTTTATTCTTACTGAATTTAGTATACACGTATAAGAAATTTAGTATACGCGTGTACTAAATTCAGTATAAATATACTAAACTTACTGTACGCTGGTATACTAAATTTAATTTCATGTTGTGTATTTTTGCTTCCATTACATGTATGCTAAATTTAGTAGAGATTTTTCTAACAGTGTAAATTACAACAAAGTTTACTACATATGCCAAAAGATCCGATGAAAAAAAAAAGTGTTAAATAAATTAACATGTATAAATTGCAGACGAATATATATATAGACCATATAGATAGACATATATATAGACATATAGCCAGACAAAGAGACCCTTAAAGACTAGAATATCTAAACATAGATCAGATCACGACCATCATCGAAAAAGACAGCAATGTGTGAAAACCCAACGAATATGCACATAGTTTTAACTTTAGTGAGTAAAAAGTAAAAATTTTAGGAAAAGAAAATAATCATCACAATAGAAATATTGTGGAAATGTTTTACATCGTTAATAATAGGAACTCAGTAAACTTACGTACAGACACGAAGAACTTAAGTGTAATTTAAATCATGATCGTTAATTTCCGTTTCTTGCCAACTAGTCTGACACATGTGAATTCACTTTTTTCTTTATAACAGAACAATCAAAAACAGTAGTAAAAATACCAAACTCAAAACCATCAAGTTCACATTTCAAAAAATAACTCTAAAACCTAATTTACATTTTAATGAGGTTATGAACTCTTGAAGAACAACAAATCGTTTTAAACCTAATTTAGATGACAATTGTACATTATGTTAAGTTTCTAAAAATAAATTAGGCATATTAAATTGAGAAAAATATATCATTCACCGAAAATATACTATATAAGTATATTCACAGCATGCTCTATGTGTCAGTCAGAGTCTTGATGAGGCTGTGGTTCCATAGCGAAATATATTGACTATACTTAAATATATTGAATACTTTACAAAGCCCAAAGACCATCAATTACTACCACTTTTACATTTTACATAACTTCATTCATATCTGTCCAGTGGCAGTTGTTATATTTTGTACTGAAAGTCGTAGGTTAGTCACGAACGACATAATGTTATTTCTAAAATAAGAAATCTTGTAGAAAACTTTAATTTTCAGAGTGGGATAAAAATTTAAATTTGCTATATAGTTCTATAAATCTCTGTGACTCTGGAAATTTAGTTTGTTTCGTTCTAAAAGTGTTAGATTTACCTGGTTCAGACTCCCATTAAGATTTACAACTTCCTGAGACCCAGAGAAAATGTTTTAGAAGACGTTACATTTTCAATACAATAAATGGATTTTAAGCTAAAAAAATATTAACCTTCAACAAAATAGTTGCACGTTCAAGAAAACAAATTTTAATCAAACTAGGAACAATTAAATATTCACTTAACAAAATTAATGTCTAACCAAAAAAAAAATCAACAAGATAGTTGAATTTTAAACCAAAGAGTTAAATTTTCAATTAAAATGTTCAATTTTCAACTAGAATAATTGAATTTTCAGTTAAAGAGATAAATTTTTAAATAAAAGAAGACGAATATTTAACCCTGGAAATTTTTTTTCTTTCAAAAACAGTTCCTTTAGATTTGCGTAGTTCAATTTTTCGGCGCAACTTAACGATCTTTAGTTTAAAAATGTAGGAAATTTCTTAAAAATGTCAGTTTTGAAAATTTAAAGCGTATGTAGACGGTCATGACTTGCATTTGTCATACATAAGAATTGGCACTCGACAGTTGCTTCTCAGGAAAATTCATGACAGGCAATTGATCTTGAGATTTGGATTATCCTGACGCGCAATATGCTGATCAAATAAAAAATGCGAAATCTGTATAAAATCGTTGAATATCATTTTGATCCAATTTCGGGATCAAATTGATCAACTGGCATTTACTGTGATATCATTCTAGGAAAATACAGGAGTAAGATAATGTATGAAAAAAAATACTCGTAGGATGTATTAGTGTTATTTTTAGGGGAGGAGAACAAAAAACTTAAGGACAAGGGTCAGCAGTCTGACCATATTTTATCTGTACTCGGATATATGTGATCGTTCATACGAAAGCATAAGCTTGCGTCCGATTTCCCATAAAAATACCGATGCGGGCATTATTAGAGGCTCAAAATAAGATTGCTGGTGGTCAAGAGGCTTTTATACCTTTCGTCGAGGTGCCCTATCCGCAGGAGACAAATGGCAGTCGTGAATCGTCGAGAGGATTGTGAGGTTATTTGGGAAAGTCGGCTATGAAACACGAGATGCTCCCCTTGTGTCCTATTCGCGGATAGCCCGTGTTTCATCCAACGCACATATGCTCTCATGGCAATTCAGCTCTCCCTCTTTTCATATCTTACAAAACCCTGCTATGTCGCAAAATTATTGCAGTCATAATTAGAATTTGTAAAGTCTTTTGTGTTTCTACTTTCAGTTGATCATTCCTTGATAACACTTTATTTAAATATGGTAACCAGCCTATTCACTTCTCTCGAAATCAAAGAGATCTCTTTAAATTTAGCCTTCGTGAAATCTTTCAAATCTTTGTGAAATCTTCACAGAAAGAACTGGCGGTACGGTAATGTTGCGGCTCAATTAAAATTTGGCATCCTTTAGAACTGAGACTCTAATAGAACTCTTTTTGAGGGTTCCTTTTTAGTTCTTTGAAATCCGCACAGAAAACACGGAAAAAAGTACGCTGTAAGATATACTCGGAAAGTGATGAAATATTACTCTGTGGCGCAGTAACGGAGCCTTTCGTCCAACCACGGTGTAATTCTTACAATTTGGGAGAAATTAGTGAATCGCACTGCATCAATGTGAAAGATTCACTCTGTAAAATTGTAAATCCGTATCCAGATCAAATGGAGATGAGTGACAATTTAGCAATGTCACCCTGCAATCCCTACTTTGCAGCGAGCGCCAGATACAGCTCGCATTGTATACACTGTTTGTCTCGCGAGAGCAGAGGTTACACTCTCGCTCAGTAATCCTTGTCCTTCTAGGAGCAAAAATTATAGTTTCGAATTGTAACGCATATATGTATATGTATATATATACACTGCACGCATGCTATACACGATTTATAAATAGATTAGACTGAAACTTTCCACAACAAAAATGATGTACAATGTCGATCGATTTAAGGAAGAAAAAAATTATTTTATATATTATTGCTGCACTTAATTTACGATTATTCTTACATAATCGCACGCATAGACTCTTATACATATGATCGCACGCTTAAACGCTTCGAAAAATCGCCCCCGCTGGGGAATCGAACCCTACCTAACTACCTCAAACCTGTCCTAAAACCTAAATGTGGCGCACGCTTTAGCCAAGTGAGCTACGGAACCGCTTAGATTTTTCTGACAAATTCTCGGCCATGGGGTTTTTCTGAGAAAAACGTGGCCGGCTATAAAATGATGATAAATGTTTACTTAAAATATAAATGAAAAATATAATATAATAAATAAAAAATAGTTTAAACATCGTAATAATATATCAAATGCAAAATCGAAATCACTATTTTAAGATGAGACAAACGTTGAATAGTGATTCAAATTTAAATTTTTCGCAAAAATAAAATTTTTCTCATGAGATATGGGGATTAGGGTGGCTCAAAAAACACTTTTTTTAGCGGGCAACGTTTCCTTTCATTTCGTTCCGAATCCAAAAAAAGAAAATGCCTAATTTTTGTTTTTTCGTTCTTTCGATTTTAACTGCTGCCTGTTTTGACTTGAAGTTTCCCATGTAAAATGCATGGGGTAAAATCACTTTTTTGAGTTTTTGTAATAATTTTTTAGGGTTTGAAAAAATGTGAAGGGAAAATATAGAAGCTTGTAGATAATTATCCAATAAAGAATCATGTATCGGACATATGGGTTCGCCACCCCCAACATACCCCTACGAGTCCCTGAAAACTATCCTTAAAACCAAAAATATCAATTCTTCATAAAAACGACCTTTGAGCACTGTATTCTCATCTTTTTTTAGCTAAAATTATTTGTATTGGTCTAGTAGAATATTTATTACCATTGCTTAATGAATTTTTAATTATTCAAACAAGTGGAATTTGTTTGAATAATTTTTTTTCGAAATTTCATTCTTTTCCTGAAAATTATTACTATTGGTCTAGTGGAATATTTATTAACAATAATTTATTAATTCTGTATTATGGAAAGAAATGGAATTTGTTTGATTAATTTTCTTTTGAATTTTTTTTATTAAAGTTTATTATTATTTCTTCAGTGGAATTTTTATCAACATTTGTTAATGAATTCGCAAAGTTGTAAACAAATTCCATTTGTTTGAATATTTGAAAATTAATAAATAATTGTTAATAAATATTTCAGTAGACCAATAGTAATAATTTTTAGGAAAAAAACGAATTTTCAAAAAAAATATTTAAACAAATTCCATTTATTTAAATGATTGAAAATTACTCACGCAATGTTAACAAATATTCCACTAGACCAATTTAATTATTTGAGGTAAGAAAAAGACGAGAATGCAGTACCGAAAAGGACGTTTTTATGAAGAATTTATATTTTTGGTTTTAAGGCTAGTCTTCAGGGACTCGTGGGGGTGTGTTAGGGGTGTCAAACCCATATGTCCGATACATTAAATTCTTCGCTGGATGATTCTCTACAAGCCTCTATACTTTTCGTCACATTTTTCCAAACGCTAAAAAATTATTTCAAAAACTGGAAAAAGTGATTTTTCCCCATGCATTTTACATGGGGAACTTCAAGTCAAAACCAGCAGCAGTTAAAATAAAAAAATAAATAAAAAACAAAAATTAGTCATTTTTTCGGATTGGGAACAAAATCGGGGGAATCGTTGCCCTCTAGCATGAAAAAAATGTTGCATTGCATTCTTGAGCCACCCTAATGGGGATGCTGAATTAGAATAAAAACGGTTTAAAACAAACAAAAAATATATTCGGTTCCGAGAATTAATGCTAAAGACCGCGATATTACAGTAGTATGGTAGATTTGATTGTTGTTGAAAGTCTGGGAAGAAATGTGAGAATATTTTTTTTTCATGAAATGGTAGTAATTTCTACAAATATCAACGTGAAAAGGTTGAAAAAATTATTATAACGTAAAAATTGGAAATTAATTTAAACTAAAATGTTATTACAGATTATTTTGAAATTATTATTTCAAAAAATGACATGTCGAAAACAATGCATTATTCTACTAAAAAAAAATTCTTCCAAATATAATATTTGAACCTGGGTGGCTTAATCAAGTACGATCCTAACCATTTTGAGTGTTATAAGAAATCAAAAATATCATAAGCAGAAAATTTAATAGTAGAAGTAATTTTGAAAAAGTATTTTTTATATATGTATAATTCTTCAGAATATTTTCTAATTCTGAAAATTTTGTAGAAAACAGAAAAACAGTATTGAAGTATAAAGTAGAGTTATTCACAATGTTTATTTATAATAATTATCTCATATAATATCATGATAAAAGAGAAAACATTATGAAATAGTTTCCGACAATTTTTCCATTTTGTAAAATGTCAGTGGGCGGTCTGTCTATAGACGAAAAAATTCGACAAAATAATGTATATATTTTATTTTTAGTTTAATAACATAACCTAAAACTGAAGTTGAACTGAAGTTTGACTAATAATCCTGAAAATGTTAAATTCGACCTAAACGACAATGCCACTTACGTAAGCTTTTCCTTAGTAAGGCAGATATGGAGTTTAATATAATCTCAATACACCTTTTAGTTTTGAGTTAGAAAAATAATTATTGATTAATAATTAATTATAAAAATAAACTTAATATTGTAAAAAGCAAAACAAATCTCGCTGAGCGAAAAACACTATTTGGAAATGGAGATATTACAATCTCGCTCAGTAACATTTTTCTCTTCAGTTCACACTGTACCTCTTACACTCTGAGTTAGCACTTGACGCAGTACGTAAAAGGAAATGCTACAATTTCACACTGCGAAATTAGTGCGGGGTGAGATCCCATATTGGTTTACAGGATTACTATTTCAAACTGCACTATCTACTTTGTAGCCCACTACCCATCGCATTATGAAAGAGGATATCTTACCAGTTGTATATTGTATAATTCACCATTTTTAATTCACAATTGGAAAACGTAACGTCTGCCAGCTTATAAGTGAAACCTTAAAATGCGGAGCAGTAATTTAAACGGCGCCCACCAGTGCTATTTGACTCTACAATGCCAAACTGTAATAGCTGCTATATGTGTTGCTACAAGTGGTATTTCGACCAGTATAGTTTCAGATTACTGGTTCACACTGCATTCAATACTGTGAAAACTGCTCATTTCACAGTGGTCACGCTTTAAACCCCAGCTTTACTGTTCGAGATTGTACATCTTACAGTATACTTTTTTCCGTGAAAACTAAGTGTAAACTTTACCCGGAATTCGGGGTAAAGATTACCTGCAACAAAAATTACCCCATGTGGGTAAACTTTACCCGCACATCTAGGGTATTATTCTGCGTTTACCTACGTTCAGGAGTAATTCTCAATGTTTACCCTGAAGGCCTGGTAAATGTCATATTGAACTTTTGACAGTTCTAACGATTCGGCAAAACAGCCTGTATGAAGCCGCACTTATCCGATTTGCCTGTTACACCAACCATCAGCTAACTTCACTTCAGCGATTCAAAGCTAGTGGCTTCCAATTTTCAAAACGTTGGTGACAACTTTCATGAGAACAAAAGACAGTTTCTGCCCATCGAGGGTAATATTTGTGTTTTACCAATACGAACAGGTAAAAATACGAAATTACCTGCAACACTATTTACCCTAAGCTTTTTCTGTGCGAGAAATGGCGAAATAAAAAAAAGATCTGCAGTTGGTAAAAGTTTAAAACATAACCTTAAAAGCTGTCACATCTCACGTCCATTATCTTCCTTTCTATAATTTCTATAATTTTAGTTTATTTATTAATTTTTTTCACTTTTTTAGGATTATCCGATTGGACTTTTATTATAGTGTTTTGGAAAGCTATTTTTATGTACTTTAAGACTATAATAATTTTTTCTTCATTACGAATTCTTATTCTATTTTTTTTGTTTGGAAATCAAAATTAAAATTGATTTTTTTTAAAAACAATACTTTAACAATTTTGTATCTGTTTTGAAAAACAGCTTATTTTACAGTCTTTGAAGTCATGTTTAAGAAAAAGTTGGCTAGTTAAATGTAAGCTTAGAGGCAAGTTAGACCAGTATTCGTTACCGGGCGCTGCGTAAGTTGAATGTTGTACCCTCGAGCGTGAAAATCTCAATTTGACCATTAAATTATTTCCAGCCCACTTTTCCTTCTAGATGACTTCAAAGAGTGTAAGAAAAGCTATTTTAAAAAAAGATTTTTTTAAATCAATCTTAATATTGATTTTCAAAAAACAAATAAATAAAAAATTCATATTTAAAAAAAATTACTATAATAAAAGTCCAATCGGATAATCCAAAAAGAAGTAACACTAACGTGAAAAAGCATCTGAAAAAGTGAAAACTTCAGGTCCCTGTATATCGACAACCGGTTGATCAAAAAAACAATAATTTTAGGTGAGTAATATTTCGAATTCAACAGAGTTATCGAATTTTAAGCTAATTTAGCAGCTGAATCTCAACTAACGCGAAAGCTGATATGAAGTTTTCGCTCGCTGTTGACTGCAGTAAGAAATATTATCTGATTATACTCATATAAAGGTTTAAAGGTATCTATTAAAGGAGAACAGATTATTTTTCATGAAAAAATATGAAACATACAAAAATTATTTAGGTATATGTAAAAAAATTTTCTTTCCGACAGAACTTTT
>CAKNXH010000198.1:778362-814438 GCA_932178445.1 Andricus quercusramuli | reverse complement strand
GCATTTTATCAAAGAGTAGGGAAGTTATGGTAATTTATATATTTTGAAAATCCTTTTTTTATAGTAAAACTTTTTTCATTAACATAATTCAAAGTTCATGCAAGAACAGAAAAGATGTGTTGATTTGAGACGAATCGAATGACCTATAATATTAATACATTTTATTGAAGAGTATGGAAATTGTGAAATTGCATAATATTTGAAAACACGGGTTTTCATAGTAAAACTTTTTTCAGTAACATAATTCAAAATTGATGCAAGAACGGAAAAAATCTCTTGATTCGAGGCAAATCGATTGATCTATAATAATAATAATAATACACTTTATTGAAGATTAGGGAAGTTCTTTTCATCGACATAATTTAAAGTTGATGCATGAATAGAAAAGACTTTTTGATCATAAATTTTCAAATAGAGTAATATTATGACAATTTTTCTGAAGAAATCATAAAGCTGGGAAAGGGATCGGGTGCGACAGAACTTTTCCTTTCCCTTTTCCAGCTCAAAAAATTATTATTTCGAACGCAAGATTTGATTTGTCTGATTTGTCTTTTTATTTAAAACATTTTTTGGATTATTTTGTAATTTTTCATTTTTAGTGAATTTCTATTTTTAAATTGAGCAAAATGAAGACTTTGGTTTGTCTATTATTGAAAAAAAATAACTAATGCTTCCTCTATGAGGAAGAAAATACATTTGCTAACGGGAAGTAAAGTGCTCGTGAAATGAGCACCATATAATTATAAATACAAACGAAGTTTTGAATAGATTTTTTAATTTGATGCCCAATCCTTCTTCATCTTTCTTGAAGATCCTAACTCTCCTGAAACAATCAATTTTCATTGGCTTCTATAAACTTTTAACGACAACTGTTTTCAGTTTCCAAGAAACGTAAAAGAGAAGATATCAGGATAATCTTCTTACTTTAGCAACTTTTATTGCAAAGTTAGAGTGCAATAAAAGATGACAACAAAAGAATTTCCATTGATAATAATAGAACGTTCATTGGCTCGGATTTTTGCTGCTGCGAAAACTGTCTGCGAATCCGGATTTAAGGAATTTACTCTTTATCGAGAGTCGAGAGTCTTCCCGATCAATGGTCGAGGGGCTGATGCTTGGGGGATTTATAAAGAGCCAATGAAAATTGAAGATTCATTTTCAAGAAATAGGTTGAGTCGTTTGAGTCGATTTGCCCACGCAAGACAAGAACGTAGAACTTGTAGTCACTGGAGCATTTTGTAGGTTAGGTTTCGACCCACGTGCAGCTACTTTCTTGGACCCGGAGACTTATCTGCCTATTCGACAGAAGCAGGTCTCAACATTCTCAATCTCACATACAGACATATTATCTGCATACTGTATAATAAATGTGAATTGTAACTGTATAGGTATTCGACCTTCCGCTCCAATCATTCTACTTTGAGTTCCAATCACCAGGCTTTTAAACCTATTATACCAATTAAGAATTTGTTATTATCAATGGAAAGACGTCAATTCTGATTTGAATTAAAAAACACAATATTTCTATTAGTAATAATGCATTTTTGAGGCATGTGTCCATTTTATTGGAAACATTTTTAAATCATGAGAAATTAGCCATCGTTTCACAGTCTCTAATGCACCAATGGTCAGTAAGGAATTTCCTAAAACCTTACTAAAAGATTCAGAGTAAGATTTTAAACTTTTGAGATACACAAATCTTTCTTTAAATTTATAATTCCAGTATAATTTTGAATTTTGAATATATATACCGTGAATGAGCAGAGGAAAAATACTGCAACTAATACTAATTTGCAATTATGTGTTGCTCGTTAATAGTCCTCATTATTTTCATTCTACAGCCATCACTTTACTGCGTGACTTTTCGACTCTACAATTAGAGAATAAATCATAAAGTGTTCTTGTAAGGAGAAGACAAAGTTTCTTCTAGAAACCTTGTTACTGTTACATTACAAAAAGACAAAGAAAAAAAATTGCATGAGAACTCACATCAATATTAATTTGTGGCACTTTTTACGATACTTGTTCAATCAATTCTTATAACTATATGCTAATATGTAAAGGCTAATAATTCATCAATAAGCATTGCAATAAAATCAAACAATTTCATATTTAAAACGTTTACTAAATAATCAAAATTGGTACGCTAGGAATTTAATAAAATATATTTTTTGTTTGAACAGGACTTTTTTTTAGAAAAAAAAGTAGCAGAAAATTTCCACTTGATTCCTAGTTTTACAAGTTCTAAATAATTTTTGTGACAATAGTACTATAGATAAATTCCATTTAATTTCTTTAAAATTTTTACAAGTGCTGATGGGATTTATGTCCCAAGAAGTACTGCTGAAATAAGAATAAAGTACCAAAAAAGTTCAAACTATGGCCCGTTTCACCAAAACTTTCTTAGGATAAAAATACTTTATTATTATTTATTACTTGTAAAAATTTCGAAAATAATTCAAACAGACTTTCCGGGTGCTTTTGTGATAAAAAAGACGGGTTCAAAAATAAAATTGTATGGGACTTTTCAGCTATTTTAGTCCCAAACATTATTTGGGACTTATAAAAGTTTCAAAACAAAATTGAATGAGGCATATTTTGAACTTTTTTGTTACTTTACTCATATTTCAGCAATACTTTTTTGCAATATAACTATTATGAGCACTCGAAAAAATTCCGAAAAACATATAATTGAACTTTTCTAGCACTTTTATCCTAATAAAAATAATAACTAATAAAAATTTGCAAGAAATTAATTAGGATTTTTCCCGTATTTTTGTTCTAAACAAGTACTGTCCAATTGGACGTATCTTGAACTTTTTTTGGAACTTTAGTTCAAATTTTAGGAGAACCTTTTTAGAACTTGGGACTTGTGAGAATTTAAAACAAAATTAAAAATGACTTATCCGCGACTATTGTCTCCAAAAAAGTCCTAATGAGACGGGAGATATTTGGAAATTTGAAAAATTATAAAGAAAAGTTGGTACTTCATATTACCCTCAATACACTACCCTAAAGGCCTAAAAGAAAACATAGACCCGATGTCCACATTACCCCATGTCCCACGATACCCCACGTGACATTTTGCCCTGTGTGCCATATTGTCTCCTAGTAATAATTATACTTATATGATTTTAAATTCAAATCCTTGGAATTTGTATAATTGGAAATTGAGAGAAATTTGAGCAATTTAAACTTCGAAGCCATTCAAATTAATTACTTTTTTAATTGAGAACGTTCGACGTATCTGTCCATTTGACAGTACTAAGAGGTGAATTATTTCAATTGAGAGTGTTCGAAATTACACAATTTTTAACCAAACAAGTTGAAAATTTAATACATCATTTCAGTTTTAAAATTAAATTGTTAAATTTCAAATTCAGTTTTGATTAAAAACAGTACAATTTAAATTCTAAATTGTTTAAAGTTAAATGGTTGCGTTTAAAATTGAACAATTTTCAAACAACCAAAAATTTTTAATTGCAAGGATCGCAGCTATTCAATTCATTTTTAGGGAGGAAAATAACGAAATGTTTCTATTCAAGAGGATAAATAAAAAAATAATTGAAGTGGGGAAAACTCAGCGATTTTAAGTCCTATCAACCAAATTTTACAGGAGAAGCAAAAAACCTTTCTAGATGGACAATCCACAAACGATTGAGTGCATTTTTTTATGTAGGTAGATGAATCAGTTTAACAATAATTATGTGAAAAGATAAATGGCGCTACACGTGCATGTAATAATCATAATGACTATGGACTTGGCGCCGTTTATAGCTTTCCCTATGGTATTATAAATAAATTTAGTATATAAATCGTTAAGAAAATCATCTGCAATAAGTATTTTTATTTATGTTATGAATAAATAACACACACTGTATAACAGGAAAAAGGACATTTGTAGTATTAGTACAACATTTTTTAAATTTTTATAATAACTTAAATTGTTAAATACTAATTAATTAATTGAGTATGAATTCTTTAAAATTTTTAAATGTTTAAATACACTTTAATACTGCATTTTAGGATTCGAACCTTAATTTTGTACTGTAAAAAAGCAGTAAAGTGTGATTTTTGAAGAAAACTAAATTTCGTCAAAAAGTGGACTTAGCACCGTTTAGCTTTCCCTGATACAATTTCTTTTATGATTTCAGGGGACATGTTTCACTAAATCTAAGCATCTATTTTGTCTTTTCAAAGTACTCGTAATCGTAGAGGCAACCTCTAATGTTCCAGAAAAACACACCTAACAAAAAATTCTTTCTACTGTGTGGTCTTTATTTCTGTAAAAAAATCAAATTTTTTTACTTTATGGAACTGAGAATGTCACTGTCAGGTCGGCAAATAATATAAATTGTATTTCCGAAACTACTGTCATTAAGAAAGTTCTACTTGAAGTAGATTTTTTGTTCACTTGAAAACTCAGGTGGGATTTGTGTACATCTAAACTTTCCTTATAATCACAGTATATTTCACGATAAAACTTATAATAAGACTAGACAGTAAAAATGTAACATTTCCGATTCTAAAGAGACGTTTAGATCCTTGGAAATCGTAAGTGAACCAAGAGCAAAGAATGCTCATTTGCAGGTAGAACAATGCGGCTTTGTTATAACTAATTACAGCACATGTCACCGGAAGAAAACATTTTTTTTTCTATTTAACGTTACTCACCGTTAAAAAATCTCTCTTTGAAGCTCGTCTCTTATCCTCTCAATGCGCACAATCCCCGAGACTTCATTGAACTAAACTAAATCAAACTAGTACGTTTCAACGGTCACCAATATCAGCATCGCGAACAAAGCGACGACGCGACATCCTCCAGGGAATTTTCGTCGGCGATGTTCCATTTTTGTCACACGCTTGCAATGTCACGTCTTCACAAAAAATCATATGCGTTCATTTTAAATTTCGCCCACAACAGTTCAAAACAAAGATAGCTAATTTTTAATTTTGTTCCCAAAAATTTAATGATTTTTTCCAAATAAAAATAATAAGCCACTATTTACTTTCTTCAAGGGCGAGACAAAGACCCACTATCGCGGGAACACGTTTCACCCTAAACTGAAGGAGTCCTTTCCGCCATTTTCACTCTTCACATCTCACCCAGCACTCACAAAAAGTACTTCACGAGGATTTTAAAAACGGGGACAAAAGAGAGGTGAAGACAAAAAATGGCATAAAAAAGGATTCAGTTTTTAACACACATGTGTCGGAATGTGAATATTGCGCATGCTTGTAATTAATGTGCTATGCTGTACCTCATATGTAGAGTCTCGCACTTTAATTTCTGATACCATAATGTCTCGCACATCTTTCATTCACTTTAAATAATTAATGCACGGGTCCAGGAGCAATCCAGGGACGGTAAACACTAATTTCTCTAGGAAAATAATTACTTTCGAGAGTGGAGATTAATTTTCCGAGAGGCAAAGTCTATTATTTTCGGATGAAATGAAATTGAGTGCATGTGTGTATGTGTGAGTGTGTGTATGAGTGAGTACGCTCTGGTAAAGAGGGCAGACTAGAGGCATGAGAGTGAAATTTCTGGAAGTGTGTGAAAATGTGTGTATTGTGGAGTAGCTGAGCAGCAGCTTTTCACGAAGCTTGTGAATGAGATGGAGAAGCACTAGGAAAGTACGAATCGTTAGGGGGTACTGTGTGCGTCAACGAAAACGAGGAGAGGCTCCACTCCTCCGTCGAATTCGCGTCGGTTCTGCGCCGTCGGGACGCCCAGCGTCCCGAACATCCCTTTGTACCGAGACTTTTCCCACTTGGAAACGCGCACCGAATCTCCGTGTCCATGACTACGACTCGCACATGTTACACTGAATCCCGCTCGCATTTTTTAGATTGAGATGGTTTTACTTTTTTTAGAGAAAAAAAGTGCGAGCAAGTTGGAGGATTTAATGGGGAGGAAAAAGGGAACATTTTTCCTAGTACTTTCTGTGATTTGGAAAATTCGTTCGCGAAATGTCAGTCTAATCAAAATTATATGACTAACAGATCAATTTCAATAAATTCAAATTCGATTATTTTGAATTTCTGAAAATTCTGTAATGTCAAACTGGAAACCGGAAATAAGCATTCAAACTGTAACTTTTCAAATTCGTATCGTTCCGAAATGAACAAGGGAAAATTTAAGGATTTTCCCGAGTAAAGAAAATCTCATCGTGATCACGGATAAAAGTCCTGCTAAAGTACTCTAGGTATAAGGCAAATTAGTTAAATGTTCTTAAAAATGTTTAAAAGTCCAATTAGGGACAAAAGTGTGGAAAAAGTCCCGCTTGATTGATTTATTTTTATTTCAAGCAGGACTTTTTAGGACACCTTTCTTAGAACAAAACTAACGCAAAACATCCACTTAATTTTTTTTTGAGCAGGACTTTTTTCAGGACAAAAGTACCGAAAAAGTCCCATTTAATTTTGTTTTGTGTAGGACTTTTTTAGGAAGTGGGACTTTTCCAGCACTTTTGTCCTCAAAAGTTCCTGGCGGAACGAAACATAATTTGAACTCTGTTGGGTTTCTATTCCTATTTCAGCAGCAAATTTTTAGAACATGAATCCTATCAGCAATTGTAAAAATTACGAAAAAAATAAAATGGAACGTACCTCGTACTTTGGTCACAAAAATTATTTAGGGCCTGTAAAATTTTTAAAAGTATTTTTTTTTTATAATAAAAGCCTGTTCAAAAAAATAAGACATTAGGTGGGATTTTTCTGGCATTTGGTCCTAAAAAAGTGCTGGTGAAAAAATTAAGTAAGACGTTTCCGGTACTTTGGTCCTAAAAAAATGAAGTGGGACTTTCCCGGTACTCTTTTCCTAAGAAGTCCTGCTCTAAATAAAAAAAAAATAAATCAAGTGGGACTTTTTCGATACTTTCTTCTTATAAAAGTTCCATCAGCACTTGAAAAAATTTCGAACCAAATAGATTGAATTTTAGTCAAGGGATATTCAGAGATATTCAAGAGGTTTCAAGTCATTTCAATAGATTAAAAAAAATCCTAAGATGATTCCAAGAGATTTCCAGAGATTAACCAATTTGAATTTTTAAATATTAAAGGAATTATATTTTTTTTAAAGGCCATGCACCACTAATCGGATTCCTACATTAAAGACATTTTTTCCCAATACACCCCCGACTTTCGGTTTCAGAACTCGCGTTTTAGGAATTCCTAGAAGTGCTAACCCACGCAGTTTCTCAACGGACAGGGCGTGAGATGATTACCACTCTCGCCGCGGAAGGGCCGCAGTGCGTGAGTACTCAGTCGATTATATTACGCAATATTATGCACTCCAACTGGAAACTGTCTAGGCGGCCCTGACTGTTTATGTTTCGACACTATTCCTAAACCGAGAGTGGGGTGTAATTCAGTTGTACATGAAATGAGATATCGAATTGGAATGTTGGAAATTGAATATGATACACTAAGAACGGTTTTTTTCAATTTAATTCAATTTTCAATTTTTCAACATTTGAAAATTCAAGAAAAAAAGCGAGTTTCGCATTGAAAACAAATGTTACGAATGTTCCATTTATATCATTTTACATGAAAATTACATGAATAAACATTTCAATTAATGAAATGTTTGGTTGAAAAACTTTGATTTTTTCGTAAACGGGTCGACATTGGCTGATACTGCTTTTGCAAATAATGCTTTGGCACATTAATGTAGTCAACTAATGTACTCTCAGTAAGGAATAATTTATGAGATTTAAAAAAAATCCCATATTACTCTGATCATCCCCTTGTAAGTCTTCAAAACTGCATTAAATATTTTTTTTTAAATAAAATGTACGCTTGGAAATGAACGCCAAAAATGGAAAATTTCTGGAATAAAATATTGTAGAATTACGCATTATAAAATGAATGATTTCATGATTTAAAAAATTAACAAATGGAATTTAACATTCAAACAAAAAAGTTGATATCAAACTTATTTTAAATTGCATTACATCATGAATTTCGATAGGGTTTTCGTCTAAAAATTTGTAAAATTCTCGGTCGAAAAATAAATTCACTGTCGTTTTTCCGGTCTCAAAAAAGTCCCGGCCATTTCCCGGTCCAGCGGTCACCCCAAATTTTAAATTAAAAATATTTAAATTTGACGCATCATAAAATAAACAACTTACAATTGGACAATTTATAATCTTGTATTATAACTCATATATTTTAACAATTTTTTCCTATTTGGTAATCTTGGATAAATCAGGTGAATATCTGATGATTAAATTTTGTTACCCTTTTAGAAAGGCAGAAAATAAAATATCTCTGAGATTCCAATGCCCGTTTTATAGCGACATGAGTAGCTCAAGGAAACGTAGTGCAAGTAGTACATAGTCTCTTATCTGTTTCATGTAATACTATCCAATCCTTCCAAGAGTGACAACAAATATTTACATTTTACGATATAGAAAGTTCGAATCCACTCCAGCCCTTTCTATCGGGGAAACCCTCTTTCCGACAGCTCGAGCCTGGATATCACATTTACATATTTCAAGCTCAGGATCACTTCTCTCTTGTTAAAATTTTCAATAGGCTAACCAGTAACCACTATATTGGTTTAGACAGCTGGTAGTTTTTTTACCGTTTTAACTAGGTAGGCCTTTTTGCTAATATGGTTTATTTAGTGATCAGATGCAAATTCCAAATTTGCTAGAAATGAGTACTAATTCTGAGAAAATTAAAAAGAACATGTATTTCAGTAACTGCCGCGAACTATGATCTTTCAAAGTAACCGGGTCTGAAGTTTGCATATATACTTTGGAATAAGTTAATTTAACAAAATAATGTTCCACACGGAGAAAAACAGATGTTTAAACGAAATGTTCAAAGGGCAATAAGATTGTGCGCCGATATATTAGAGATATTAGGCAAAAAAATATTTTTATGTCAAACTGAAATATATTCAGATGTTAAAATCATATTGTCTCAAATACATCTGACAAAATGTTTGTGAATTTAAAATAAAATGCGAGTTTAAGATAACCAAAAATAGATAGCATTTTAAATGCTAATTATATAGATCATTCGCACTCAACTTACTTACCCCGTTTTTATTTTTTATTTTAACGATTTTGAATGACAAATATTGAACGCATAACCTCAACTGGACGGAATGAATCATCTGATCGATATTTCATACCCCTTATCTGTTTTTCGTGTACGTACGAACATTAGAGTTTTATTTTAAATTTACAAATAAGTCATCAATTAATCTTTGAATGAGCAGAAACAAGTAAACTCCCCAAATACTTACAGCCGTTATATTTGACATAATCATAAATTTCATGTATTATTCTGGATATTTCAGTTGAACATTTTGGATGTTACAGAGTTACATCTCGCTTTTTAATATCTATAGATACTAACTTTGAACATCTAGATTGCTGTTTTATAGTTAAACATAAAATATGATAACCCTGCACATCTACATATTACATTTAAACGTCCATTTTTCTCCGTGCATATATATTAATTAAAGTAGACGTAATTTTCAGTAATTCTGAAAAAAAATTATCTAGCCCTAATAGGTCATAAATTCCCCATTTGTTAGGGCAAATTACTCGTGTTTAGTTTTTACAAAACAGCTTATTTCTGGAAAAAGTAACATTAATTACGTCATCAGAAAAGTTACTGAGCAGAAAACTTTGCAAAAATTTCAAAAAAATGTAATTGTCTAGCTCCCAGAAATAACCATGCAACGCGTTGAGCCTTTTCATTTGGAAAATCTGTCTATTGAAAAATGTACTTGCGACCGCATTTGAGCATTTCGATGACATATATAAATCTGTGATTCTTTAGAAATGCACTTTTTTTTATACAATTATTTTAAAAAATACACTTTACACTATCAATTTTGTGAACGTTTTTTGAAATTTTCGGAAATTTTTTCAAAAATATTTTTGGGCCGTGTAGTAGTAATTTGCAGAAAATTTGCAATTTGCACCAGGCTGTTCAAAAACAACGATATAGAAAACTTATTTAACCCATCCTCTCCGTCACGAATCATCAAAAAAAGCTTGGCCCCCCCCCCCCCCCCATTAAGTTAAAATTTTGTCTTTGATTTTATTTGTTAAGCGCCAACAACACAAAACGAAACATACTAACATAATATTTTAATAGATTTCACAGCCAAAAAGGCTAGCTCTCAAAACAGGGAAAATAGGGTGATTTTTTAAGAAAACACAATAATTGAATTTTGAACCAAAAGATTAATTTTCTGCCAAAAGAGATGAATTTTCAACCAAACAGTTGTTTCAACCAAAAAAATTGAATTTTTAACAAAGAAATTCAACTCTCAAAGCAATAGCTGAATTTTCAATCTATACTTTACATATAGATGAATTTTCAACCGAATGGTCAAATTTTCAAGACAAAAAAGATTTTCAGGAATTCTATACATTAACTTGAGTATTGGAGGTTAAATGGGATTTTGAATTTGATTTTAATCAAATTCAAAATTCTTAAATTTCAAAAAAATTACTTTCTAACAATATCGATATCGTTGAATCTGCACCCTACGAAGATGAATTTTCCGATTTTCAACCAAATAAGTTTCAACAACCAAATAGTTGAATTTTCAAGACAACATGACGAATATTTTAGAAAACGGACGAATTTTCAATCAAAAAGATTGAAATTTTATCCAAAAAGACGAATGTTCAACAAAACAGTAAAATTTTCGACCAAAAAAGATAACTTTCTAACGAAATCGTTGAAACTTTAACAAAATAATTAAAGTTTCAACAACATAGTTGATTTTTCAACTAGAATGATAAAGCTTAAAAAAAGGGATTTTTAACAAAGAAGTTCAAGTTTCAACCCCCCAGTTTAATTTTTAGTCAAAAAAGATTAATTCTCATCCAAAAATATAATAGTTGACATTTAAAAAAAAAAAAGTTTCTACTTCAAATAATAAACAGTTGAATTCAAACAAAAAAGACCTCAGTCAAAACAGATTAATTTTTAATAAAAAAGTTGCACTTTTAAATAAACAAAATCAAATTTTTACCAAAAGAGATGAATTTTTAACCAAGATTTTTCATTCAAGGGAGACAAAAAATGTGAAACAAATAGTAGAAAAAATAGGATAACTAAAATTTTAGTTGAAAAAAATTAATTTTCAACTGAAAAAAAACGAATTTTGAACAAAATAGTTCAATCTTCAACCAAATAGTAGAATAATTCAATGAAAAGAGATGGATTCTGAACCTTAAATGTAATAGTAGACATTTCAATTAAAAAAAAAGTAACTTTTAAGGAGAAATAGTTGGACTTTCTTATTTAGTTCTTTTAATTCAGTTCGCATTTGATACTTGCGTGTACACTGTACACCCAACTTTATCCACGTTGTTCAAATATCCGGGGTACCCGGGTGCCCATCTCCCTTTTTTCAATTTTTGAAATAATTATTATATTGAAATCGTTTCCTTGTCGTTTATTCTAATAAATAAATATTAAAAGTAAGAACCAAAGGCACAAAACACTTAAGAATACATAAAACACCAAAAAAGTCTACTGTCTCTAGCGCACCTCGTGAACGGAACGGTTACGCTGCAAACCGACGCACAATATTGCACGTCGGGTTGCCGCATACTGAATATAACAGATAATTAATTATTAATTAATAATAATAAAAATTATTGATAATTTTATTATTACTCAACAAATTTCATGCGCATGAATCAAATAACTTGTTGAGAAATTAATAAGCTACTCAAAGTTGCATTTTTTTGTGGGTACCGGGCGGGTACCCTGGGTGAGTCCGCGATGTATATATACTTTGAATTTGATTATTTTTGCAAAAACTGTCCTAAATAAATTCTAAATATACCATTTGCTCAGAATAGAGCAAAATAAAGGCAATCGGAAGGCCCCAAGCCAAAGTTTGGTTTTTACTCTACTTTCGTGCAAAAATGTACCGTGGAACGCACTCAGGTACCTGGCGAAACTATTAGAGAAAGGGGAAGAGTCTGAAGTCTGCATTTAAGTTCTTTACTTGTAAAAAAATACTAATTTTCATTTTGTCAATCATTTCAACAAATTTTTATTCACATTTATATTTTTTATTGTGATATATCACATTCTGCGTAAACGCCCCCTCACATCAAAAATCGTTTCAAAGCCCGTTAACCTCCCTCCCCCTGATAGTGTGACGTAGTTTTTAAACGGCCCCCTTGTTAAAACGGTAAAAAGCCGTAAAATCCGTAAAAGTCGTAACATATTTTCATTTCGCACACTGAATTATCTGTTGATAAGTTTCAAGCGAAGTTTCAAGCAACATTTTCGAAAATTTGGAGTCAATAACTTATAGGATTGCAATTTCTAAATAAATACAGTGTTGAACAATTTTTAATGATCTTACCTTTAAAAGCTTAGTGAAATATATTGCGAAATGAACACTCAATAAGAGCTCTTTCAGCTATTTGTCTCTGCTATATCTAAATCTATGGCATTAAAACTGATTAACAAGCCACTGCCTACACGAATTCTTGTGGTCAGGGCATGGAATGTATTAAATCATATTCGAACGACCTTGTAAAAAAAGTTTCTAGGCAGTTCTGCGACCTTAGATTAGAGATCGGTCCCAAGATATTTTCGTGGGTGTTATGCGGAAACAGTTTCGTAGAATACATATAGTATATGAAATACAAACAAAAAATACGAGGATGCTAATTTTTACAAGTTTCTTCTCTGTTATTTTAAAAAATATAAAAAGTATTTTTTATGTGCAAATTTAATGAGAGGCATTTCAATGATATCCATTTTAATGTGCCTTATGTTTTGTAAACGTTGACTTAACTATTATTTTTTGAGTTGCATACATTTAATTATATATTTTTCAGCACTAGAATTACCTTAAACATATGCAAAGAATGTTTCATTAATTTTATTAAAACTTGTATCTATAACGCTATAAAAAATTTTACTGCATAATAAGCACTAAGTAGGGGAGCGGCGGCGAATGCGGCGCATATAAAGGAAAATGTACGATTAAAATTCAAATATAAAGTAAAATATTGTAATAAGATATATTCTGTTTAGGCTAATATCTTACCAATGCTATATACATGGAGATAATTCAATTGCAGTTCATTAAAACAGTTAATTAATGTGTTTTCCAAAAAAAGCATCTGCGTCAAGTTGTCCTACCTTGTTTGGTAATGTGGCGCGTTCCGATTTCAGTTCATAATTATTAAATAAAAAACAAATTATGAAGAAAAATTAGTAAAATTTAATGAAAATAAGATAAATGTATTCACGTTTAATATTATTGACATAATTGAGGGATTATATCTGCCCAAATTTCAAGAAAAAATGTTTTTTTAACAGTACAGATTGTCTCACAATAATTTGAGTACTAAAAATGTTGTATTTTAAGATAAGCTTACAGACGTTGTATAAACAATAGATCAAAATTATAGTAATAATAAGTAAAATTTATTCTTTTCCAAAACAGTTATAATGATTCAACATTCGAATAATATCACTATTGTAAACCCTCTAAATATTTATTCTGTCAGAACAAACCTAACCCGAAAACTGGTGAAACGATTTAAAAATACAATTATTCTAAAACAACTCTAAAATACACGATAATAATTAGGATAAAACTTTTTTATGCATATTAGAAACGAAATGTTATTACTTTGAGTAAATATTTCTTACCTTCTAACCAAAAACCGGCACTTTATTTCTACAAAATTCCCCGAGCAAAACAAACCACAAATTTGTGCGCCAAGTTACCTGCCGATTTTAGTCCCTAATGCGCCATATTAGTCGCATGTGAAAAGTATTTAATAAAGATTTTTTACATAAAAGTTCAATAATTTTAATCAAAATGTTGAACTTTAAAGCATTCAAGAAACTCGAAACAGAATATTCTCAAAAAATTGTATAAGTTTACACGTAACTTCTGTAATTTTTTACTTGTTTTTAGCTACTCTGACAATACAAGCGAAATAACCAAAACTAACTTTTCGTCATAAAAATCAGGCAATTAATTTAATTATCCCAATTTTTTAATAATTTAAGGTTGAAAACATATATACATGTAATGAAACTACCTCCACAAGCAGAAAATGCGTTAATATTCGAAAACTCGAATGCGCCACATTAGCCACCGCGCCACATTCGCCGCCGCTCCCCTACTTTATTAAAATTAATAATTTCTTGGAAATAATTATTCTATTTTTTAAAGTTCTTGCAACAGCTATGTAAATAGTAAACATAATTGTTAAAAGGTGAAAAAAGTGAATGAAGGATTTAAATGACCAAAAATGAAAAAAAAAAGGATAAAATCATTTTAATGAAAACTGAAACTCTAAAGCAGAGATTGAGATTTTATCATTAAAAGTGCAATAAAGTAAATCTAATTCCGCATTTGGCATGACTTTAAAACGTTTTCACTTGAGACGTGGGCGTTAAAGTGGCATCTTTTTTTTTTATTAGTTCACCGAGCCGCCTACTGGCAGACCCAAGACACTTATTTTATACGCTTTGCGTGCTCACGTAATTACAATGCTGGCTAGAGTTGACCACATGTGCACCATTCTCGTATTTCAAAACTGTAATTTTGAACACAGAATTTTAAAATGTAATCTAAATAAATAAAAGTCACATAAACTGGTTTGAAATTCAATAAGAACTTTTCTAAAATATATAAACCCAGCAAGAAATGCATACGCGCGTTCATTTATCTGGATTTTTATTTCGTAACATTAAAAATATAAACAATTTGATAATCCATTATTAAACAAACTTTAAACGCTAGGCTCATATTTTTTTTAAACAATAATTTATAACTTTGAATGGAAAACTTGACATTTAAAACATATATATTGAACGATTTTTAAAATAGGACAATTTAGGAAGCAGCTAAAATTGTATCATTTCCAACTGAAAGCGTTCAAAATTGAACAATTTTATTTTGAATTTAAGAATTTCGAAAGGAGGCATTCACAAAATACGTGATAAGTATTTAAGGAATTTTGCCCCCTCCCCTTACAGATTGTGATACGTTTATCATTTTTCCGCATTTTTTTTAACATGGACAATAATACTACGTTCAAAATTGAATAATTGAAACGAACTAACTACCGTTATGGATATTTCTGTAAGACTTTCAGCTCGGTCAGGACTAAAGTTACGGAAATTCCATTTTCAATTAAAAGCGATTAAAATTTGACAATTTGAAATTGAAAACATTTAACATTAAAATTGATAAGATAAATTCTTCTAAAATCAAAAAATATATTCACCAACATTTTCACCGTTCAAAACGAAAAAATGTTCAATTATAAATATTTAAAATTGAATCATTCTGAGAAAACGTTCAAAATCAAAAATAATTTTGAATGGGAAACATTAAAAATGAAAAACTTTTAACTGTATATTAAAACTTTTTTATACTTGAACCCTTTAAAATTTCAATCAATCAATTAATTTTGAAATTTGAACATTTTTATTTTAAATACAAAATTAAATATGAAAGGAAAAAATTGAAAACTTTGCGTTCAACATGCAAATTCCGAACTCTAAAATTGTAACAACTCAAAATTAAAGAAATTATTCAATTACTGAGGTATCAATTTCAGATAGCTTAATTTGGATCTATTTTGATTTTAAGCAAAACCATTTTAAACTTTTTAATTTCAAATCGTATAATTTCGAAGTTTTTAAAACTTCATTTAGCATCATTATTCATTCTTGAAACTTTCGAATCAAATATTTTTCAATTTTGAATAATTCATTTTTTTATATCTGCCACTAAAAATTTGCCAATTTTCGGATATTATAATAGAAATTAAACATTTTTTGAAGAATACAAATAGTATATGATTCCAATGTTTGAAAAGACACAATTTCAAGCCTTGCAATTCGAAATTGTTTTTTTTTTTTATTGAGTTTGAAATGTTCAATATTTTGTAACATTCTCAAGTAGAAAATAATTCAATTTTCAATGCCTCTAGTTATAAAATTTTCTCATTGTTAAAGCTTCAATTTGAGAAATTTTTGTCTTAATTTTTCATTGTGATTGAGTAGATTTTTTTACTATAAAATGTGATTTCTGTAAACAACAACAAAATCACTGACATTTTATCATTTAATCTAAAGTTTAAAATTAGTATAACTTGTATATATAAGGGAAACAACTTCATGCTACTTCAAGTGGGAAAACAAGGAAATTAATTTTTTTGAATTAACAAATTATTAATTGTTAATGATAATCATTTTTTTTAAATGTTATTAAGAATAAAAGTAATAAACTGTCACATTATGACTATTATAATTATTAATACCTAAACTTTCATCTCGCAAATGAAGAGGAAAAGTTTTTGTTTCACTAAAAAAAAAAAAGAAATAGATAGAAAATAACACTCAGGGTAATAATGATGCACTCACGTTTATTCGAGAATAAGAAAATGTATGCAGACTCACCTGAAACAGAGAAAAACATTTTTTTATTATTCCTGTATTAAAATGAAGCCATTTACTAAATTAGAATACTAAGTGAGATAAAAATAGTAAAAAGTTCAAAGATTAAAAATTGAAGGAAAAGTTTGAAGGTGAGTATTATGCTGATTTCTCCTATTTCGTTTTCCTGTCTTGTTTTGCACCAGGCTTTTAATTTAAATTACAAGAGTCTGCTGTAATGTCACAGGAGAAATTAAGATGAAAATTCTATTTTAGCTCATCGTGATGCTTCGCCTTTGAAATTGCAAGCTAAAGAAAGCGGGGCTTTTTCGAGTCACTACATGAGTACAAGCTCAAAGCAAACAGAAACGCCGACGCTAGCAATATGTGCTAAGCAACGGAGGCTTTATCGGCGGAGCAATAACTGCAATACTCGAGTGGCCAAATGTAAAAATGCCACGGGTGTGTAAACAATTTTCTCGTCGAGGGATTCTATGAAATCGAGCAACATTTGGAGTGATATTTCAACAACTATTTCTAATTCTCTAAAAAAAACTTATCACTAAAATTAAATTTCGAAAATTCACGAATAAATAGGAATAAATAGGGGAATAGTAGAGTAATGAACTCTTTTTAATAAAATTAATATAGATACCATATGAGGGTTCAATTATGCCTGCAATTGAGTGCAATCTGGTGTACACTCTCTCTCTGCATTCTGCAATCTTATGCAATCTCATGCAATCCCGTGCAATGCTTTGCAATCCCATGCAATCTTTTACAATACCTTATAATCCCCCTTACGAAAAAAATATTACAGGAAATTCAGTATAGGTTTATAATGAATTTCTCATCATATTTTCACGATTCAAGAAAAAAACATGAGAGAACATCAATTACACTGAGAATCCCATTCAAGTCGTTTCGAGAATTGATGTCTCGGCGGTTTCGTGAAGAGAGGAGCCGCGGGGCCGAAATGGATGATGTGCTCAGTTAAGCGTGACAAACAGCAGGACGGCAGCACTCTCAGCGCGTTAGTTGCATCAGGTTGCGTCATGCCATTTAGGAACAAACCCGAAACCGCACTTAAATGTGATTCCCAGTGTATAAGGAAATCAGTACAAAAAAAAAAGAATGCGTGAATATTGAAAGAGTGGATGCAAAATGTAGAGAAAGTACAAACAAACGATTTATTTATTTAACGTGGGATTTCGAAAACTTTTAGGGAATATTAAGGAATTCCAGAAAATTAACATGGATTTTAAGCTTTTAAAAGGATTTTCCAAACATTTCAACTAATTTTGAAAGATTTCATCTGCTTTTAAGAGATTTAAAAATATTTTCACAGATTTCAAGGAATTTCGAAACATTTCGAAGGAGTTCAGACGATTTTAATGATTCTCAAACATTTCGGAGATTTCAAGGGATTCCAAAGGATTTCAAGAAATTTGAAGCCATAGAAACACGAGAGCTTGCATGAAAAAATGCATGGACGTGAAGGAAGCTAGAGTAGTATGCCAGGACAGAAAAGTGTGGCAATAAATTGTTCATAAAAAGAATGTGAGAAAAGTGAATGACACCTGAAACAAAAGACCTTGGATACTAATGGGGCCAAGTGTGGAACCACGCATAACAATTTTGTGAGGATCTTCACTTGGGGTGATCGCTAGAGAGATCGATCAGCAACCTGGGTCGGAGCAGTGTTGCGGAACGAACGTGTCATTTAAATAAATAACACGAGAATTCTAGATCAATCTAAAATATCTATACCTTACGGCTTACACCTATATACCTATCTACCTTATGCCTATATACCCACCTACACACTACTATCTTCCAACCGAGCAAGGCACGCCTACCCCGAAAGGGAAATGGCTTAATGGTATAATAATAAAAAAAAATTCAAGGAATTTAACAGCATTTTATAGGATTTCCAAAGGTTCCAAATATTTCAAGGGATTTTAAGGTATTTCAAGGAATTTCACAAGAATAAACGATTTCCAATATTTATAGGGTTTTGAACCGTTTTGCCTAGAGAAATTTAATGAATAAGTTTAATTAATTTGAATTCTAGACAATTTCCATGGCTTTTTAGCGATTTGGTCAGATTTCATAAAAATTGCACGGAATTTTAAAGATTTCCAAACATATATATCAGGAGGTTTCAAGAGAATTCAAAGGATTTAAACAATTTCGAGGGACTTCCGCGGGTTTTGAGGCTTTTAAAAGGATTTTATGGTATTTCTAAATATTTAAATGAATTTACAAAGATTTCATCGGGATTCAAGAACTTACTAAGATTTCCACGGATTTCAAAAAATGTCAAGGGATTTTAGAGGATTTTTACGTTTTCTAAATATGTCAAGGAATTTCAAAGAATTTTGTAGAATTTCAAGAGATTTAAGGGATTTCTATTGAATTTTGGATTTTAAGGGATTCCTAGCGAATTTTAATGAAGAAGTTTAATTTAAATTAGATTCAAGGGCTTTCAGACGATTTATACTTTTTTTAAATAGATTTTTACGTTTTCCAAAGATTTTAAGAGATTTTATAAGATTCTAAAGAATTTCAAGGGATATAAAAGAGATGAATTTTCAACAAAAAAGTTAATTTTCAATCAAGAAAGACAACACATTTTTAACAAAATAGTTACACTTTGAACAAAATAGTTCAACAGTCAACCAGATAGTTGAATTTTTTACCAAAAAGATGCTCTTTTAACACAGAAGATTAATTCTCTATCAAAAAAGAAGAATTTTCAACCAAGCAGTTGAATTTTCAATTGAAAAAGATAAATTTTTAAACAAAAAGTAGAATTTTCAACTCGAAAATATAAATTTTCACCCAAAAATGGAATAGTTAAAGGTTAAAGTTTCTGTTAAAAAATTAATTTATAATCTAAAAGAACGAATTTTCAACAAAACATTTCAATTTTTTACCAAAAAAGATATTGAACATTTATTTCACAAAATAGTTGAATCCTCAACCAAATAGATGAATTTTCAACAAAGAAGATTAATTTTCTAATCAAAAAGACGAATTTTCAACAAAAATTGATCAGTTTGAAAAATTGTTTTTCACTTTAAAAAAACGAATTTTCGATGAGTGTTTTCCACCAAAAAATACGAGGTTTTACCAAAATAGTTGAATCCTCAACCAAAATGATGATTTTTCAACAAACAAAATTAATTTTCTACCAAAGTGGTAAAATAAAAAAAAATGAATATTCAACAAAATAGTTAAACTTTCAAACAAATACGTAGTTCCATCAGTTTTTCAAAATAAATAAAAATAAATAAAATAGAAGTCATATTTTCAGTGAAAAAAAAAATTAATTTTTTAATAGAAAAAAAAATTTTTTATAAAATGGTACCATTTTAAACAAAAGAGATCGACTTTCAACAAAATTATGAATCTTCAACAAGAAAATGAATTTAAAAAAAAGAGTTCAACATTCAACCGAATAGTTGACTTTTTAACCAAAATATAATTTTTTGACGTAGAAGAGTATTTTTCTACCAAAAAAGAAGATTTTTCAACAAATTAATGAATTTTCAACTAAAAAAGATAAATTTTCAAACCCCCTCGTCCACTAAAAAAATATTAAGAAGAAAAATTGGTCGTTTCCAATTCAGAAAAACAATTAATAACCAAAATTTCTTCTCTTTCAACTCAATAAAAAACTTGACTCACAATAAAACTTGAAAAACATCATTCCCTCATCCCTTGCAACTCAAAAAAATCTTAAAAATAAAAAATGTTCCCCTTCTAATTCAGAAAACACTGAAACAAAAATGGTCTTACTTTCAACTGGACAAAAATGTTAGAAATCAAATTATCTCACTTCCAATTCAGAAAAAAATGAAAATTGCAATTTAGTCCCTTCCAACTCAAAATAAATGTTTAAAAACTACCCTCTTCCAGTAAATCGGAAAGATTGCAATAAATTCCCACCTTTAACAAAATAAAAACGCTAAAAAGAAAAAAATGTATTCTTTCAATTCGAAAATAAATACCAAAATTTCTCCCCTTTCTTTTTAAATTAGAATTATGAAATTCAAACGTTTTTTTATATTACAAAAATTCTTTTAAGTTTAAGTATTTTAATTTTACGTAGTTTCAAATTAATAATTGTTCAGTTGTTATTCATACATCAAAATTCAACATTTTCAATTAGAAATTAAAAATGTTTAAAATGGAACAATTGAAATTATAACTTTAAACATTTAAATTTAGCACTCTGAATATTTAATAATTAATATTTAATTTAGCAGTCATTTTAAATATTGAAAAAATTTTGGTTTTTTAATTAACAAATTTCAAACTGAATGGGTTAAAAATAAAATATTTTAGACTGAAACAATATTTGACCAGGATTTAAAATTGAATAAAAACTTTTAATACTTTGATACTTGAAATGTAAAGCTTCTGAACTAGAAAATTTTGAAATAGTGACTGTCAAATTTTCAAATTTCAAGGAATTCGAGTACCTTTCAAGAGCGATTTTCAACAATTCCAATAAATATAAATTTAAATAACTTTTTGTTTCTCTGTTTCTGTTAGAATCAGTTTGGTAAAATCTCTTAATTTAATGTCCTTGAATATGAAATTGAAAATTAAATTTTATTTCCTCGTTACAAATAATGCATATAATCGAATCTGATATTTTTTATTAAACTTTCGGATACTTCAGATTCAGAATGTTCTTCAAGTTACACGGAAAAAAATACTTTGTCAATGTAAAAAAAAAATTGATACTTCAACAAAATAAATTTGTAAAGATTGGACTATTAAAAAAAAATGGGTTAAATTAACAAAGCTGGCATTGTTAGGAAAATCTTTGTAACAGTGACAAAGTTATTTGTTTATATAATATAATATATAATTATTAAGAAATATTTTTAATTTTAATAAATAATGTTTAATGTAACAAATAATCCTGTTCGTCAGAGTAACAAATAACTTTGTTAGTTATGAATTGGTTTCATGGTAACAATGTGAGTTTGTTATTTCAGTAAACAAGTTTTTGTTATGGAATTAACAAAGTTGGCATTGTTATTTTAACTATGTTTTATTTGTCAACATAATCATGTCATTTGGCAAAACAACATTATTTTCAGTAACAAATTATTAGATTGTTAAAATGACAAAGCCTTTTTTTCCGTGTAGTTATAAGGAAATTTAGGTTTCTGAAAATAAAAAAAATTTGCAAGCTTTAATATTATCGTTGTGTATTCTCTACGGAGATATTTTGCTGGATTTGAATTTGCTCTTTCAGCATATTTTGCTATCCCAGCATATTTTGCTCTTCCGCAGTGAGAGGAGTACTACTACCTAACCTTTTAATTTTCTATTTCTGCATCTTTTGCATACACGACCTAAAATAATATCGAATAGAAATATGAAAATAAAAATGAATAGATATAAAATTGATAATACATGAGTGAACTTTTGAGGGCGAGTGTACGCACTTTTTCTTCACACCCTATAAACTCTAAAGTTTAGTAGACAGGCTTGAAACTTACAAGTTTCATTTCTAAAGTGCAAAGACCCTGATCTTTAAAATATTTACTGCTGATTCGCCTTTTCCCTCTCAGAGTACTAAGCTGTAGGTTTCGGGATAAGAGGATTTTCGAAGAAAGAGTATAACAAAATCGATGAAAACCTTCAAGCTGAAGACTTACCTCCTAAAATGTTTTTAAGCCCCTTTTAATATTTTTTAAGCATCCATTTTTTCAAGATTTACAAGTTTTTATATTTTATAAATTTTAGTAATGGAATAATCAAACTTTACCTCTTTTCTATTCAAACTATATTTTATCCACCCCTAAAGCACGCTATTTTTCAAATGTATCACTCATTCACTTTTACTCCTTCCTTTCTTAAAAATTTTTGAATTCAATCATTGAATCCTTTTAAAATAAGTTCAATTTACAGGCTACTATTTGAAAAAAATTAGATCAAAATGAGAACATTTTTGTTTTTAAGAAAAATAGGGTGAAAACTTTCGAGGTTTTTTTGGAAGAAATACAAATGTATGACTTTTTGTATGGATCTAATAAGACGAGAATTTTATATTGAAAAAGGGATAAAGTTAGAATTCCTTTAGTTGATGGGAACGAAAAAACTGGTCAGTACAGAGTATAGACATAATCATCAGTTGAATGCATAAACAAAGGGTCACAACTTACAACTGCACTCAAGGCGAGACTCAAGGGACACCAGACAAGCTTACCCCTCTCAAACTCGTTTGACGCGCAAGGCGATCAGTCCGGTACGCTGCGACCTATTATAATTAGACCAAGAAGGGTGGAAAAGCCAGAATGCTGTTAACCAAATACAGCCAATTTGACAACAAGAAAATCAGCAAGTAAAAATTTCAGAGTGGTCTCTCAAACACCAACAAAAATTTCAGGCTATTTCTCACTTTTACCGGTCAAATATTACATTTCCCCCAGTTGACTTTAGGGCTTTTATAAAAAGATGAATTTTTAATAAAAAAAGACAAATTTTTAACAAAACAGTTGGCTTAAGTTGGAAAAAATGAATTTTCAACAAGAAACTTGATTTGGTATAAAAAAAGATGAATTTGCAACCAAATACTTGAACTTTCAAATAAAAAAAATAAGTTTTCAACCGAAAATGGAATCGATAAATTTTCAAGAAATATGATTAATTTTCTAACCAAAAAGGCGAAATTTCGATAAAATGCGTACATTTTCTACCAAATACTTGAATTTTTAACAAAGTAGTTCAACTTTGAATCAAGTAATTGAATTTTCAAATGGATAGTTTAATTTTTAACCAAACAGTTGCATTTTCAACCAAGCATATGAATTTTCACCAAAAAGTTCATTTTCTACCAACTAGTTTAATTTTCAAACAAAAAAGATGAATTTTAAACAGAAGAGTTGAGTTTTCGAGTGAAAAGGTCGAATGCTTTATACAGTACTCGACTTTTAACGAGCTTTTTAAACCCGAAAAGATAAATTTTGAACAAAAAAGTTAATTCTCAACAGAGAAAAATGAACATTCAACCAAATATAGTTAAATTTTCAACCAACGAAGATGAATTTTCAACCAAAAAATATTACTTTTTTTTACCAAATGATGAATTTTCAATCCAAAAGGACAGGGTTTCCATCCAAAAAGATGAATGTTTAACCATATATGACTTTTTAACAAAATAGTTGAATAATTGAACTTTCAAACTACAAAGTAGAATGTTTTAGATAACAGTCAACTTTTAAACCCAAAAAGATGAATTTTCAACCAAACTGTTGAATTTTCAACAACAAAAAAGAAGTTTTAACCAAACAGTTGCATTAACAACAAAATAATTGAACATTCAAACAGAAAAGAACATAAAAGTTGAATTTTTAACCAAATATGTATTTAAATTTTAAAACTACAAAGATGAATCTTCAACCAAATGCTCGAATTTTCTAACAGAGAAAATTAAACTTCAACCAAATAGCTGATTTTTCAAGTCCTAATAAAAAATTATTCAGAAGACAGATGAATTGTCCCCAAAAAAATCACTTCTTTACCAAAAGTTGCATTTTAAATAAAAAAGAACGAATTTCTATACAAACAGAAGAATGTTCAAAAAAAAGTTGATTTTTCGACCAAAAAAGATTACTTTTTAACAAAATAGTTGACATTTTAACAAAACATTGAGATTTTCAATAAAAACAATAACATTTTTAGAATAATAGTTGAACTATAGTAGACTAAACAACCAATATTTGTTGTGGTAAAAAGATTTTTGCGAAATATAATTTTTGTGATACACAATTTAAGAAAAAAGTTTAGTAAAATTGATGTTAGAAATGTTAACGTAGTAATACTTTTTTCAACCTTTTAGTCGTTATATTTCTTGAAATTATTATCATTTATTGAAGAATTTATTTTGTCGAACACCTACGCGAAAAAGCCGACTTTTTTCGTCTGAAAATAGTGGAAAAAATAAGCTATTTCTCAATCGTTGACGTGAACGTTGAAAAATCGCATTTCTTCCACTAGTGAGGAAAATTTTCGTAAAAAGTGGGAAAAAGTACGTGGAAGAGTGGGAGAAAGTGATGCTCTGTCGTGAATGTGTGACTGAATAAGCCGTCACATGGCGCCATCTACAAGTCAGAAGGGCGCTTTGCAGGAGAGTCAATGCATATTCACTCGCATTCTTGCCGCGCTCGCTTCGCTCGCGCGTCTAATGAATACTCGTTCACAATCGACCATTTTCCCCACTCGTGGCACAATATACTATTTAATCACTATCGAAAGCCGATTTTGAAAAATCATATACAATTTTATTTTCAAGATTCTCTGTCGATTTTCTCGGAATTGGTTTTTTTTTTTTTTTTACATAAAACTTTGTTTACATGTATTCAGAAACTTAATAATTCGGCAGGAGGTTTTTTTTCCTTCAATTTTAGGTTAGTGTCACTTTGAGATTGTTTAATTCCATAACCGTTTTCTCGCTCTTTGAAAAATGTCCACTCTGTTGGTTATTTAGTTCTTTACTGCCAAAAAATATGAACTCTGAACCAAAAATATAATAGTAGACTTTTCAATTAAAATGAATTAACTTTCAACAAAAAATGGTTTGATTTTTTATTGGGTTCTATTAATTCAGTTCACATTTAAGCGAAAAAAAAAAGATGAAAAGGGGGAAAAGGTGAAGTTTCTTGAAAATAGGAGAAAAAACAGCTTTTAAAATGGTAAACTTTTGAAATTAAAATCATGCAATTTAAACATTGTTTTCTCTGCGGTTTTTTTAACATGAACAATTCGAGTACTAAGTATAACTGAAATTTTCTTAAAACATTTGAAATTAAACATTTTTTTATTCAACGTGTTCATTATTGAACAATTTCGAATTTTAAGAACTGAGGATCGAGCTCAGAATGGCACAATACCAAATTCGAAACCTTTAATATTGTTTAGCCCGATTTTTTCTGTACGAATAACGGGACCTGGAAAAGGGATTATTGGTATCGAAAATTGCAGTACAAATAGTGGGATTTTTTAGGTACACGTAGAAACTTCCTAAAAAGTTTTTAAAAAAGCACCTACCATACAAATGAACGTCTTACAAAAACCTTTAAAAATAATTTGAAATTTCATCTTACAAAAGTGGGACAATTCTAAGTAAATTCAGGTTTAGAATAATCAAAATTTGAAAGTTTCGAATTTAAGCACCGACAATTAGCGACTAAATACTAAAACATACACTGAAATAAAATCGTTTAGCTGTCGCAGCTAGACGTTTAGCTGGATTTTGTTTTCTAAGAAAATATAGCTGTGTTAAATAAATTTCTAGCTGTTTTAGATAAATTGTGCCATCTAGATACATTAAGTAGATAATTTCTAGATGGCAAAATTAGCTAAAACAGCTAGATACTTATGTAACACAGCTACAAATGTAGATAACACAGCTATATTTTCTTAGAAGACGAAATCCAGCTAAACTTCTAGCTGGGACAGCTAAACCATTTTTTTCATTGTATAGAATGGAAGAATTTAAAAATTAAGGCAGTATACATTTAACAATAATCGATGTAGTAAGCATCTCGAAATTATTATTATTATTATACCATTAAGCCTTTTCCCTTCCGGGGTAGGCGTGACTTGTTCGGTTGGAAAGTAGTGAAATAGGAAATAATAGTGATATATACCTATTTAATAGGTATATAGGTATGAGGTTGATCGGTATATGGGTATAGGGTGGATGGGTATGTAGGTGTTATGTATAGATGTTTTAGATTGATCTGGAGTTCTCGTATTATTTATATAAATTACACGTTCACTCCGCAACACTGCTCCGACCCAGGTTGCTGATCAATCTCTCTAGCGATCACCCCAAGTGAGGAGCCTCACAAAATTATTATGTATGGTTCCCCACCTGGGCCCATTAGTATCCAAGGTCTTTGTTTCAGGCATCATTCACTCTATTGTCACTCTGTTTATAAACTATTTGTCGCCACATATTTCTGTCCTGGCATACTACTCTAGCTTCATTCACGTCCATGCATTTTTTCATGCAGGCTCTTGTATTTCTATGGCTTCTTATGTCTCTTCGTATTAGTGTCTCATTCACAGATTCTAACCATTCTTTCGGCGGTCTACCTCTGGGCATTTTGCCATTTACTTTACCTTTATACACTTGCTTGGTCAGTCGTTCATCTTTCATTCTTTCAAGATGTCCGAACCACCTTAGCTGATTTCTTTCCCATATCTCAACTAGTGTCTCCCCTGTACCACATTCTTCGAGGATTGTCTCGTTTCGTACTTTGTCCATCAGTGTTTTCCCGCATATTATGCGCAGAGGTTTCATGCCGATCGCGTTGATTTTACTCCTGTCTTTTTCTTGACAGGTCCATGTCTCGCTACCGTATAGTACAGTCGGTACGAAAATAGAGTTATGTATGGCCATTTTAGCTTTTTTTGATATGTTTTTATTTGTGAGGATGGACCTTGCTCTACCGATAACCTGCTTACCCTTATTTATGCGCCTATCTAATTCCCCATCTATTTTTCCGTCGTTAGTGAATAGACTACCTAGATATACGTACTTGTCAACTTGTTCTAATTTCTCATCATTTAGAACTATGTTGCATATTGTTTTCTCACTTTTTCCCTCAAACACCATGACTTTCGTTTTATTCACATTAATTTTGAGGTCCATGTTCTTCATGCTTGTATTAAGTTTATTCAACATTCTTTGCAAGTCTTCGACTGATTCTGCCATAAAAATCTTGTCATCCGCGAAAGCCAACCCACGTACCTTGACGGTTTCGAGATCTACACCTTTTTCGTCGAAGAGGGCAGTTCTAAGACACTTATCCATGAATATGATAAAAAGCCACGAGGACATAACGCATCCTTGTTTCACGCCTTGCATAATATCGAACCATTCACTCTTTTTCCCATTTACCCTTACACTCGCTTTACTACCTGTATATATTGTTTTTATTGCTTGTAGGAGCTCTCCATTCACTCCATACTCTTTAAGGACTTCCCAAAGTTTACTTCTATTTACCGTGTCGAATGCTTTTTCTAGATCGATAAATGCACAGAAGACTTTCTTTCCTACTCTCAAACTTTTGTCTGCGACCTGTCTTAGGCTAAATATCTGATCCGTACATGATCTTCCTGGCATAAATCCACTTTGGACTTCCCATATTTTCTCTTCTGTAATTTTCATTACCCTACGGATAAGTATTTAAACAATAAAAAATGTAAAGACATAGAGATTGAAAATTTCAAATCAAATTTTATTTTGAGGATTTCAAATCTGACAACTTTCAGAACTATGTTCGAAACAGAAATTCGTTATTTGTAACTTTTAAAACTGAACAATTTAAATCTCAAATCGTTCAATTTTGAATAATGTCGAGTGTTTGAAATTATGTAAAGAATTTATTATAATATAATAATATATAACTTTATTTTATTATCTTCAAACGTATAATAAAAACTTTAAAAAAGTTATAACCTTTTCAAAACTCAATTTTCTCATCCAAAAAAATTTCATTTAAGAGGATGCTTTTTTATGTGAAATTATGAGCAAAAATAAAATTGACAACCGTTCGGTATGAATAATTTATATACAGTTAAATTGAATGTGGCCCCTCCTCGATTATTGAGTCATCTGCCTGATCATTATGATAAATTATTTATATAAAGTACTGTATATTTCCTTCTATAGCAATTAGGGAATATTATGGCTTATGGGGGTATGCTTTACTATTGAAATAAACAGCAATTTAATTTAGAAGAGTCGGATTATGTGGGCACCATATCATCATATCATATCTTCCTGCGCGTGTCACCCGGACCCCGAGCACCCGGCCAAAAATAGTCCTTTTTCTGCCCAGCCAAACAGAGTGAGAGTGTGGTAAAGTGGGGAAATTCTGTTCCTTAATCCCGCTAATTCTACCCGGTTGCACCATACTGCATAAATAGTTGTACGCTTGAAAGCACTTTAAGATGTTTGCTTTATTGTGGTAGCTGCTGGTCTCTTTTCAAGCCAGAGAGCTCTGCTAGGATTGGTTTATTTATGATTTTCAAGAGACTCCCGCACGGCCGCAGTGAACCCCATGACCATTTTACTTCTTGCTTTATCCAAGTATAATTACATCCCGCACTTCAAAGTCTCTAAGTGTCTATAATCTTCCTGCAATTGTTATCGTAGTCATGACCTAAGTCAACAGTTTTATTATTAGGCCGAAGCCTAATATGAATCTAAAAAAAGAGATTCAACGGCGGATTTCGAATCTTGTAACATACTTAGTATACGTGAAAAAATGTTTACTGGAATAAAACACTTTAAATTTAAATAAATTTTTGTAACTTTTATTATTCTTGTAAATTATTTAAAGTATGGCAAAAATAGCGCGCTAGGCGCGCTTATTGCATGTTTTTTTTTAGTTTTATTGCCTAATTATCAAATTTAAATATTTTAATGTACAATAAAACATAAGTAATAATCAAACATTAAAATAGATACCTCGGCTTTCATGCAATTTTCATTTTAATTTTAATCGGCTTTCAGCAATCTTAAGCTTTCATTTAAATATAAGATTTCATCCCGGAAAGATATGAGAAGCAAAGAAAAAAATTAATAAGTTAATATCGGATTTTATATCGTAATAAAATGTTCTTAAAATGCATATTCTTGAATTCTGAGCCTGATGTCTTCCATTTTGAAGATGTTTACAATTGGAAATTCGCCAATTTGTTTAGTTTTGAATGTTTATACTTAAAATCATAAAATTTTAAATAAATTTTTGAAATAAGTCTATCGCGAAGATTCACAATCGAAGGTCCTTCAATTTTTAATGCCCAAAAGTCAAGCTTTCAATTCTAATAAATCTTCCGAATGTAAGACATTTTGAATGTAAATCATAAAAATGACAGCTTTTTAAATTGTTAACTTCAAAACTTGCATAATTTTGAATTGTAAATTTTCAAAATTGAAAACTCTTCAAATTTGAAGATGTATAAATAAAAATTCTTAAATTTGGATGATTTTGAAGATCATAAATCAAGTTTTCATTTCTAAATCTTCCAAATTGAAGAAATTTCTAATGTAAATCTTCAAAATTACAGAATTTTAAATTGTAAATCTTAAAATTTTCATAATTTTAAATTGTCAATTTTCAAAATTGAAAACTCTTCAAATTTGAAGATGTATAAATAAGAATTCTTAAATTTTTATGATTTTGAAGATCATAAATCAAGTTTTAATTCTAAATCTTCCAAATTGAAGAAATTTCGAATGTAAATCTTCAAAATTACAGAATTTTAAATTCTAAAATCTAAATCTTAAGATATGCATAATTTTGAATTGTACATTTTCAAAATTAAAGACTCTTCAAATTTAAAGATATATAAATAAAAATTCTTAAATTTTGATGATTTTGAAGATCATAAATAAAGTTTTTAATTATAAATCTGCAAAATTACAGAATTTTTAATTGTAAATCTTAAAATTTGAATGATTTTCAATTGTAAATTGTCAAAATAAAAAACCCTTTAACGTTAAAGACTTACAATTGAAAGTTCTACAATTTTGAAGAGTTACAATATTGAAAACTCTTGAATTTTAAAGATGTATAAATAAATATTCACGAATTTGGATGATTCTGAAAATCAAAACTAATGTAATATTCGAATATTTCTTCAAATCTATGAAGTCCTACGAAATCCCTCCATTCTTGTAAATAAATTTTTTGAAATTCCATCAAAGTATTGTAAAATCCCGTTTAATGATATTCCTTGAAATAAAATAAAATGCCTTGGAAATCCCTTAAAATCTTTGAAAATATCCTAAAACATTATAGGTCCTATAAAATCCTTCCAAATATTCCAACATTTTAGGAAATTCTTCAAAACCGGATGAAATTTTGTTAAATCCCTTAAAATCATAATCCTTGAAATTTTGTAATTGCTTGAAAATTAATTGGAATTCTTTAAAATCCTTTGAAATCCCTTGAAAATTTTCAAAGCTCTTAAAAATTCCTTGAACACTTTTAAAATATCCCAAAATCTTTTTGAAAAATTAAAATTCTGGAAACACGAAATTACATAAAACCTTATGATATTCCTTGAACATTCTGGAAATACTCAAAGTTTCTATGAAATTTCGTAAAAACTGACGATAATTCCATATAACTCCTTTTAAATATTTTTAATTCTTGGGAATTCTCTGAAATCCCTCGGAATCTTTTCAAATATCTTACCTTAACCGCTTAACCCGATAAACTTAAAAAATGTTGAATGTTATTGCGGGTAGTGGTAATTTCATAAATTGTAAAAGACTATGGATATTATTTTTTCACAGAATGAATGAAAAAAATCAAAATCATAATCTATAGGGTTGATTTGTAAACAATATGACGTATCAGTATAAATCCCCCCCCCCTTCCCCTATGTAACATTGTAACCTGTAACGGATAGTAACATTTTCCCTAACGGCCTAACCTAACCCTATGCCCCCTCGAAACTGTTACGTAATTTACGGATGGCCCCTTATCGTTACATAAGGACCATGATCCATAAGGACTAAGGAGTGGTTGTGGCTTCCTTTCCTTATTTTTCTCGGAACAGTTTTCGGATTTGTACTCGTAGAAATTTGCGGAAGCGGGAAATCCCAAGGGTGGAAAATTAAAGAAATTCTTACTGCGTGACTAACATATTTGCCATACGATCCGCATACGTAAGGGACGAAGAAGTAGAGTCCCAAGAATTTTAGGTCGTATTGTCCCGCATACAGTGCACAGCTGTAGGATCATCTGGCAGTAACGTGCGAAGAAACGTTTATATACTTCTTAGACTTAAAACGGCCGTACGAGAAGAGTGAGCAGATCCACTCTTACTTCAACAGTTATAACATTTTTATTTTTGCATCGCTATAAGAACTCTTCGGTTACAATATGTCTCGGATAATTTTCTCTCGGTTGTTTTCCATCCAAATGGTTTCCGTGTCCGGTGCATTGTCCCTTTAAACGAAATGCTGGAACGATAAGATCAGGGCATATAGAATATTTTATATTTGTATTATTCATCATTTTTCAATTTGGATTTTTCGAGGGAGATAAATTTTACCTGCGCGCAATGTGTACAATTTTTGTAGGCATTTGTTAAAACTTGTCAAAGGGTATCTAAATATTTTCGGACTTCGATCTATGTAGTCTTATTTTTAACAAAATTATAACAAAATTATTACTGTTTTTTTAATTTCTTTTATATATATATACACACGTGTCCAGAAAAAGGGTGTGAAGATAAAGATCAAGGAATTTATATTTACATAAAAAAATCACTGGCTTTCAAAATAGAAACTTCCGAAGTCTCTGACAACCATTAATCATGAATGAATGGAAACCCATTAGGACTGTTTAGATATTATTCGACCGAATAAATTTCAATTTGAAATTTTACTAAATAAGGGACATGCCAGGGCGTGATACAAAATTAATTTTTTTGTCATATCTCTAAACTAAAAGAAATTTTCAAATTTTGTTCAATTTCAAACAATCATGCTCGCCGTAGTAATTGTTCAGATTTGTCCAGAAGGGCTATTCCTGAAGCATGTCAGGAAGTTAGACATTCCATGTTCAAAGTTGTTTAAAACAGTCCAGATTCTAGAAAAGCCACGAATGAATTACGGGCTGTTAATTTAAGTTAAGGAAAAATTTTCGACTGTATTGAGATATCAAAATTCTTATGCTAAAACCTTCCGCAAAACAGGGTGGCCGAAAAACTTCATTTTAAAAATTCCTTGATTTTTCCCGAATTTTTTCCTGACCAATTTTTCATATTCCTTTACTATTGATATTTAAAAGTATCTAACATAGAATCTTGTATAAACGGAATAAAATAATTTCAGACTATAATTTAAATTTTATATATTTCAACCAATCTTGATGACTTTATTGACACAAAAGATGAATGTTCAATACATTAAGACGAATTTTCAACAAAAAATTGAATTTTCGAAGAACAAAGATGACTTTTTTAACAAAATAGTTAAATTTTCAAGAAAATAATTAAATTTGCAATAAATTAGTTGAATTTTTAACCAAATTGTTAAAATTTGAACATATATAGGTGAATTTTCAACCAAACGGTTACAATAATAAAACATTAAACTTACACCAAAAACAGTGGCCTTTTGAACTAAATAATTGAATTTGTGAGAGGACAGTTGAATTTTCAATCCAAAAGGAAGAATTTTCTATCCAAATAGACGAATGTACAACAAAACTGTTGAGTTTCCGATCAAAAAAAGGTGACTTTTAATCAAAATACCAGAACTTCCAACAAATAATTAAATTTTCAACAAAATAGTTGAATTTTCAAAAAATACTTGCATTTTCAACATACAAAGACAAAAATATTCAATCAAATAGTCGAATTAAAAAAAGAGATTAAACTTTAACAAAAATCTGTTGCACTTCCAACCAAAAAGTAGAATTTTCAACCAAAGAAAATTATTAACCAAACAGCTGCACCTTCAACCAAATAGTTGAACTTCAAAGCAAATGAGGCGAATTTTTAACTAAGTAGTTAAATTTTCAACCAAAAAGTTGAATTTTCAACATAATAATTCAATTTTTAACAAAATAGTTGAGTTTTTAACCTCGTTTTTAACCAAACAGTTGAACTTTCAACCTATAAAAAGATGCGAATTCTCAACAAAGAGTCCAATAGTTGATATTTCCACCAAAAAAGATGAAATTTCTACTAAAAGAGATCAATTTTAAAACAAATTTTCGCTTAAAACTTTTCCAATAAGAAGATTAATTTTCTACCAAATAGTCGAATTAAAAAAAAAAGATTGAACTTCAACCAAAAACAGGTACATTTCCAAATAAATAGTTAAATTTTTAACAACAACAAATTTTTTAACCAAATAGTTGAACTTTAAAGCGAAAGAGATAAATTTTCAACAAAGAATAATAATTTTCTAACAAAAAAGACTAATTTTCCACCAAATACACGAATTTTCAAAGAAATAGTTGACTTTTCAACTACAAAAGATGAGCTTTCAACCAAAAATGGAAAAGTTAAATTTTCAGAATAAAAAATTAATTTTTAACCCAAGATATAAATTTTAACTAAAATAGTGAATTTTTTAACCAAAAAAAAACGAATTTCAAACAGAGATTTTTCAGTCAAGAATGAAAGAAACATTCATCCAAACTGTGTTGAGGTTTCAAGCCGAAAGTCGAATATACTGTAAAACAGTTGAATTTTCAACAAAAAATGGATAAGTTACATTTTCAGATTAAAAAATTAATTTTAAACCTAGAAGATAAATTTTCGTTCCTTGATCTATGTCAGTCTCTAATGAGCCGATTGCAATGTTTTTTAGAAACATATTTCTCCCTAGAAAGCCTTTTTGTGCAATTATCTCACACACATTTAACTTTTTTAATGTATGTTTTTTAAAAGGCTTATTTTTTTATTCATAATTTTGTAAGCCTTTTTGTTCAAAAATAAACTTTTTGCACCGTTCAACTTCGTTAAGGGCATGTTCCTAAATTTCCTGTAAAAAAAGTTGAATTTTAAGTCAAGAAAGATTTCAATCAAGTTTTCAACACCAAAATAGGAACATGCGACAAAATAGTATATTATGCACCTCTGACATCACTTTTCAGTCGTTAGGCACTTTTTCGACTTGTGTACGTTTTCAGTACTCTTGTAACCTCTTGTAACCTCTTTAAATCTTATAAAGTTTTCAACATCCCGGATTTTTGCAACATTTTTTTCAAAACCTCTGCCTTTCCGTCAGCAATAAAATGCCCTGACTTTTCCCTGATTTCCAGATTTTCCCGGATCTACGGACATCCTGCTAAAACTAACTTTTCAAATACAGCGCTAGGGCTAGTTTTACGGAATTTTCCGTAACTTTAGTCCTGATCGAGCTAGAAAAGGGGTCAGTCTTACGCTTACGGGAAATTCGGTAACGGAATCCTAGGAATCCTAGAGTCGTAAATATTTAAGTTTTGATCCAACAGATTTTATTCAATTGAGAAATACTAAGGCATGAAATAAAAATTAGTCTTGGAGAATTACAATTTGAATATTTACAACTCGAATTCGTCGAATAATATAAAACACGCCCCTGGTACTTTGGAAGCAGAAACCTATTACGCAAAGGTGTTTCGAGTTCCAAGATCGAAGGGCGTCACCGGGAATATTTCCTGTGGTCTTGTGTTCGGTCAAGCGAGCAAGACGAATTATAACATAAAAATAAATTGATTCACTCAACCAAAAAGAGTGCGGTCCTTCCAATACCAACCCAACTATTAAATTAATTGAGACTTTATGATTCACAAATATATCGACACTCATTTTCTTCCAAACATTCTCTAATAAAAAATTCTCACGTTTTCAAGTGATATTCTTCGAAGGATTTCGTATTTACTCAATAAAATCAAGTCCTAATTTTAATGGGATAAAGAACTTATCCCTGAATTAAGCATTCCCTTGTTGATACGCTCATCTTATAAAATTATAAATCGGCCTCGTTCCAATGAATTAGTGGCCTCGAAGAAAGGGTCTTGACATATATAAATCTCAAGCCTCGCTTTTTTTTTGCTCGACTTTTTCATGCCTTTCTTAGACTGACTACTGAATCCCAAAAATATTTACTCATCGCTGATTAAAGCGAAACGCTGATGACTTAACTCGTTACTATCTAATTCCCGAGCTAATTCCATGGACTTTTTTAAGTAAGAAAAATAAAGTTTCTACTAAAAATTAAATGTGATATTTCTAAAATCGATCTCAATATTCTCAAAATTGTTTAAATAATATTAAGACATCATTTTGGAGACATTTAATAATTTTCATCGATAGTTTTATGCAGGGCCTAAACACAGTTTCTACAAAATCTTAATTTCAAAATTCCCTGAGTTTCGCTGGTTAATTTTTCCTGTTCTCTGACCCTTCTAAAATTTTCTTTTTGACATATAAACAGTATTATACCTAGGAAACCAATAATTACAATGAAAATAAATGTTTTACCTAAAAAAATTGTATTAACAACAGACATACAGAATTTTATAAGGGGTCATCCACAATTTACGTAAAATACAGGACTTTTCAACCAAATAGTGCGGTTTTCAAATAAAAACGATCAATTTTAAATCAAAAATGGAAGACTAAAATTTTCAGTTGAAACAATCATCTACTTTCACCCTAGAAGAAAGGAATTTTCAACAAAATAGTTAAATTGTCAACCAAAGGGATGAATCTTCGATAAATAAAAAATGAATTCTCAACAAAAAGTGTAACAGTTGACACTTCTTCAACAAAATATTTTAATTTTCAGTCAAAAACAGTAGAATAAAACAAGAGATAGGAGTTTTTAAACAAATAAATTAATTGTCAACTAAAAATGCAACTTTTAATCAAAAATGGAACAGTTATATTTTCGAAGAAATGTATTCTTAACAAAAATTACTAATCCTCGACCAAAATATAAACTTAAAAAAAAACAGGTGAATTTTGAACCCAAAAGATAAATTTTCTACCAAAAAAGACACATTATACATGAATTTTCAACTTAAAAAGATAAATTTTCAAAGAAAAATAGTATATTAAAAATGACAGGAATATCAATTTTCAACAAAACACG
>CAKNXH010000198.1:753812-768318 GCA_932178445.1 Andricus quercusramuli | reverse complement strand
CTAAATCGTTCCTCTGTTTTAGTAACGGACAGAGTTTAGTTTTTTTTCATGAAGGTCAGAGTAGAACATAGGAATTAAGGTCCTTCTTTTCATTTTTCCTCTTTTTTTTTCGTTTTTCGAGTCCTGGATCGTTGAGCCATAATCCTTGCCAAGTCGACTATTAAATACCTTTAATGGGTTCAGGTCTTAGGACGATTCAGAGGTCATTTCCCGTCTTATGTGGCATCTTCAACCGCGACAGGCGTCCATGTGAAAAGTTGATATTATTTTTATATTTTTTTTATATTTTTAGGATGCGTACACCACATTAAGGCTTTCATTACTTGAAGAGACAGTAATAATTGTAACAACACGAACATGAGTTCAAGGTACTTAATATCACGGCTCCTTCATTCAATTCAACGTGGGAACGTTCTGTACCTTGCTTATTATTTTTCCTTCTCCCTTTTCAAAGATATACGATACCCTTATAGGTCGTATCTACCTCCTAACGTGTTCATGAACTTTTTAATATAAAAATTGAATTATTTCTGAAACCCTACTTTGCTAACGAAACCATCAATTTATTTTCTATTAAATGTTTCAACTTAATTAAATAGTTAAAACTGAATTAATCAATTGTTGTGGCGGAGTTCGCAAATACTTTTCACGGCCATTAAAATTTAAAAATTCGAATTCTTACCCTTTCATCTGAATGTTAAAACTACCAAATTTGACCCCCGTCCAGGCCACAAAAATGTAAAATATAAAAATTTCCCATCTTCCAGTTCAGAAAAACAATTATTAGCCAAAATTGCTTCCCTTCCAACTCGATAAAAATATTAAAAATTACGCTCTTCCAAATCACAAGAAAGATTGAAAATAAAAGCTGCCCCCTTCAACCCAATAAAAATGCTTTAAAAAAACACAAATTTTCCAATTTAGAAAAAAAATCAATAAAAATATTAAAAATCAAAAAATGTCCCTCTTCTAACACGGAAAAAATTGAAAACTAAAATTTCCTCCCTTCCAACTCAATAAAATATGTATTGTAAACCAAAATAAAATTTCTCCCTTTCTTTTACAATATTAGAATTGAGAAATTGAAACTTTTTTTATACAAAAATACCTCAAGTTGAATTTTTTTAATTTTAGGACCTTTCGCATAATAACTCTTCGATTGGTATTTATGCATACAATTTCAACGTTTTCGCTTAAAAATAAATATGTTTCAAATGGAACAATTAAAATTGCAACATTCAAAGTTTAAAATTTTCACTCTGAAATTTTTATAATTCAAGGCTTTCTATTTAAAACAATTCGGTTTCACATGTTCAGTTTTAAATATTTAATTTATAATATAGCCCATTTTAAACGAACAGCCGGATATTGCTAAATATTTGAAATTTTGTTCTTTTTTTAACCACGAATCTTTTAATTGAATGGGTTAAAAATTTAATAGTTTAGATTGAAAAAATATTTGAATAGAATTTGTGATTAAATAACAGGGTTTAATTATGAATTTATGAATTTCAAATTGTTATTACATTGAAAATAGCTTATAAAGCTTCAATCAGACGTTTAAATGTGCTACTAAGGCTTTTTAATTGAGACAGTTCAGTTGTCAACGTTAAAATTTTTAAATTGTTTCATTTTAAAAAGATTCAGAATCGTCTTGCAAAAATTGATTATAGTTCAGTTTAAAAATAATCAATTAATTTATATTTATTCTTGGTGAACTTGAAACTTTTTTCCAAAATTTTAAAATTCAAACAATTTTGATTTTTAATTGTGTAAGTCTTCAAAACAACATCTTGAAATTAAATTCCCGGTCATTTCCCCGATTCCCAGTCCAGTGGCCACCCTGATCAATTTTAGTTTGAAATCAGTTTTTTACGCATATGTTTTTTTGCAAAAAATCTAAAATTATGCAACTTTGATCGCTTTCAGTTAGAAGCGGTCCAATATTGAAATTCTTGATCTGCAATAAAATTATGTGATTTCTAATTGAGAAATAAAAAGAATCATAAACTTGAGAAACCAATTCATATTAGTCTCTGATTATCAGAAAAGTGTATGGTTGCATTGCAAAGTGATCGACTAATACTTTTAAGCCCTGACATACTTAATTCGAAAGGAATCTTGTGAATCCATGAAATCGTATCGAAAAAAACTAATCTATATAAAGCCGATTGAGTACGTGTAGTGCGTTCGTTCCTCTTTCAGAGAACATACAACAGAAGTGGAAAAAAAGAGAGAGAAGAAAACGAGGAACCGGTTGTGGCTGAAAGAAATCAATTTTCCCCGCTAAGTATAGAAACTGTTGAACAAGTATAAAATGGTATATAAAACCTGGGATCGTATATATGTCTCGTTATACCTATATGTGCAGGTATATCAATTCCCCCCGGGTCATGACACAATTTTCTCAAAGATTTTTATTTCTCAGAGTCAATTGATTCTCTACGAAAATCCTATATACCTACTCGACTTCTAGCTACTATCCATTGAAGTTTCGCTTATAATCGCTTATAGTCTCTTACATAAAATCAGGTAGAAATGCGTGACATACAAAGTAAACAATATTACGTTGCATGTAATTATGCAAAAATTCTGCAAACTCAATGGAAACTGACTGACCAGGGTTGCTGAAAAATCCCTATTTCGAAATTCCCTGACTTTTCACTGACCAATTTTTTATTTTCCCTGACCGTTCTAAATTTTTCTTTTATGTATAAGACAACCTTACACCTAGGAGACCAATAACGCTAATGCAAAAAAAAAGTTTTTTTCTTAATATATTTTAAATACAGCAACATTGAATTTTTGGAAGTATAAAGAACTCTATAACTGTACATCGAACCGGCTTGATTTCCTTAGACCTTAGATTATTGCAATTTAAAAAAGGAAAATTACTTCTTTCTTTGGGAGAAAAATGGAGCCAAAAATCAAGCCGGTCTGATGAACAGTTGGATTTTTTCTGTTTAAAAAAATCCAATGTTCCAAGCGTGTCAAAAATTGTATTAAGCGTTCGAATAAAACGACTGCACACCTCTAATTTTAAAAACTTTGACACAAGTCATGCAAAATTTTATGAGGGATCATCGACAAATTATGTAAGACATATACCTAAATTACATGCATTTTCTAACAAATAGTTGAGTTTTTAATTCAAAAAGATCAATTTTGAGCGAAATACGAACAATTTAATTTTCAGTTAAAACAATTAATTTTCAACAAAATAGTACAATTTTCAACCAAAATGGTGAATCTTCGATAAAAAAATTAGTTCTCAACAAAAAGTGCAATATTTGATATTTCCAACAAAAAACAATTTAATTTTCAATCAAAAAAATTGAATTGAACAAAAAAAAAAGAATTTAAAACGAATTAGTTGAATCGTCAAACAAAACAGGCTAATTTTTAAACCAAAAAGGGGAATTTTGAACAACATAGTTGAATTTTCCACCAACAAAGATTAATTTTCTACAAAAAAGAAAAATTTCCAACCAAAGAAATTAGTTTTTGACCAAAAAGAGGAATTTTTAACCAAATATTTGAATTTTTAAAAGAATTTTCGTCCGAATTGTCCAAAGGAATAAAATTTGAAAAAAAGATGAATTAGTCACCAAGAAGATTAATATATTACCACAAAAGACGAATTTTCAACAAAATATACCTTTTTAATTTCTTTGAGGTGGGTATTCAATTATATTTAAGTTCACTATTTGCCATCAGTAATTAAAATTAGGTTTAAACTTCAATCCGCTATTTTGAGTGAAAAACAAAAATACTTAAACAATTTGAATTTTTTCAAGTTTCCCTTCATTCTCTCCCTCCTTTTTGGTTTGGATTGAACGAGTTTGAAGTTAAAATTTTATGAAGGATATTGAATTTAACATTTTTTAATTTTTAAAAATAAGAGTTAACTTTGTGAAAATTAAAGAATATTATAAAATACTGTACAATAATTTCAGAAAATAGAAGAAAATCAGGCAAATGGAATTGAAATAATGCGAATTTAAACAAAACTATGAAGGAACACAGCAGATATCTACTTGTATGTTTTAATTTTTAATAATACAATCTAAAGTAAAGAATGATAAGAGAAGATCTGACTGATATGATACAATAAAATGTAAAAGTATAGAGATTTCACACAGATTATGATTCTTAAGTCTTCAACGCAATAAAAAAATGTCAATCCGCTTTTAAAATCAAAGTCCTTAACTGTATTTTTCCAGGTTTAAAAAAAAATTTCATGGGAAATATATAACTTGCAATTACCAATAACTTCCATTATTTTTAGTACATTAACCTTTTTTTAAATCAATTAAATCTATGAGAAATCTATAATTGTTAAACATCCATTCCAATTCTTTTTCGGACACCAAGAATTCGGAAGAAATTTCACATCTTTGTGAAGAAGTAATACCTTTAATTCTGATGAAAACTGTACAATTAAAGAAATTAGATTTAAAATAAATAAAAATTGAAATTCTTCTTTAACATCAAATATTCAAATTCAACAACGAAGTTCTTGGAAATTAAAAATCAAGAATTCAAGGAGAAAATTTGGACGACACACTCTTTTAATGTCTGCATTCAAATAAAACAGAATAAAACAAAAAAAGCAGAACGAAAAAGAAGGCAACCTACAAATCCCCTTCCTTCTTTTTTTATTTTAATTTTGTTTTTTCACAATAAAAAAAAACATTTACAAAAATCTACCAACATTTTGGTGTTTCGGTTTTAAATCGAATGGAAACAATAAAATTTGAGAGTATGTTGTCCAAGTATGATCGTTGGATTCTTGTTTTTTTCTAACTTCAAAGTATTTCGCAGGAAATTTTTAAACTGCAAATAAGATAAAAATAGATTATCGAGCATAAAAACTACTTCAGCGATCTTTGAATATTTTTTTTTAATCTGAAAAAATACTGAATAACTTTCTCATCACAAGAAAGTTGATCGAACTTTTTTTAAATTTGTAAATAATTTCTCAAAAATGAAAAAAGATAGAAGGATTATTTTTAATTATTTTAGATCATAAGAAATCAATTTTCAACGACAAGTGTAATACTTGATATTTCCAGCAAAATATTATTTTAATTTTCAATCAAAGACAATTGAATTGAACCAAAAAATACGAATTTTCAACAAATCAGTTAAGTCCTCAAACCAAAAAGAGGAATTTTTGATAAAAAAGTTGAATTTTCAACTACGAAATAATTTGCAGTCATTAAAGAAAAAAATCTCATTCATAATGAGGAATTTTCAAGCCAAAATACGAATCACCTGCTAAGGAGTTGAGTTTCAACCCGAAAATATTAATTTTTAACAAAAAAGTGGGATTTTTCGCCCAAAAATATGAATTTTCTACCAAAAAAATGTAAGCTTCAATAAAATAACTGAGACAAAATTAATTAATTTTAAACTAAAAAAGATCAATTTCGAGACAAAATGGAATAGTTACATTTTCAGTTAAAAAAATAATTTAAAAATAAAAACAAGTTTTCGATAAAATAGTTAATTATACTGAATTTTTAACTGAAATGGTGAATCTTCAATAAAATACACGAATCTTTAACTTAAAAAGACAGATTTTTAACCAAAAATAGAAAAGTTAAAATGTTAGAAAAATAAATTTTAACAAAACAAATGAATTTTTAACCAAATAAAATTTCAACGAAATTGTTACATTTTCACCCAAAGAATTACATTTTTAACATTAAAACATGTTAATTCTGTGATTTTGAACGGATTTAGAATCGTCTTGTAACATTAATTATTGTTCACTTTTTAATACTTAAAGTACAGTTCAATTTAAAAAAATCATTAATTAATTTTAAATTTCGATTTCAAACGCTTTTAACTTTTAAGCTATTGAAATTTGTGATATTTCAATAGATTGGACATATTTTTCTTCTAAAAATTAGAAAAAATTAGAAAACTTCCAAGTAAACAAATCTCTCGTAAGTCAAGCAAGAAAATAATGCAAATACCATTCAAAACCTAATTTTCACAACTAAAAACAGCGAGACTCCAAACAAAAAATGCCGGTTCGTTCTAAGGACTCAAAAACATCACCTTAAAAACGAATTCCCGAGCGCAACACAAAACCGGTTATCAAACAAATCTCCCCAAATAAAATTCCCACCGCAATTTTATCCTTATCGATTTGAAAACCACTCTGAACTCGGATTAACCCCCGAAAAGAAACTGAGTTACTTTTTCATGATTTTCGCACGGTGAAGCCGTTTGAAATCAGTGCGAGACATGCCGCAAAAAAACATAAAACAAAGAAACCCTGATAAGAAAATAAATCCTGGAAAAAAAGAAAACAAACAAATTGTCGACGCACCTACCTGTCAACGTGTAGCCGTTTGAGGTCAGCCATATCAAGTTCGAACTTGAATTTTGACACTTCACAGAGAAGAGCGTCTCGTTCCCCGATGACATCTGACAGTTCACGCTGGAGTCGTTCAATTTCGGCATATTGTCTGCTAATTAATTGATTTTTTTCCTCAATAATGGATTCGACGTCGGGGTCCACGAGACCACCCGGATCGCCGACACTAAGAGCGCTCATCGTTTGTTTACTTTTACGCGGGCACGAACCTCTTTATCAACGGGTTTTTCACACAATCGAGAGGTTAAGTAAGTCTTTGGCACACATAATATTCCCGATATCACTCAGAAAACGGCGACCTCGTAGAAAAGAAAAAAAAACACTTTGACGGTTACCGGAGAACAATCCGAATTCACACTCGCCATCTTGGGCCGCTATCGCGGTTCGCTCGTGTGTGGTTCAGCGAGCCCTATTTCATCGCGCCCAAAACCTGACTACTCACTGAGAAGCGCATGCGTGTTTGAAATTTGAAAAAAGAGTTGCGAGTGGCTCGCTCTCGCGAAGAAGACAGGAAGTCGTGGAAGGTTTTTGCAGTTTCGTGCACGGTAAATTAGATCCCGACCTATCGACGGGATTGTTTACTCGGTTTACTCATAATAACTTTGTTTTAGTATTTTTCTTGTTTGCACTTGTCTACAGTGATAACTTGGTCAGTGTACTTATGGCAACTTATGGTATTATTTTATTGCCAAACTCACGGAAGACGGAAGGAAGTAGACTTGCACTACTGGATCCTTTGGTAGGCTGTAATTAATATCAGATGGTAAGTGCAAAGTTGAAATTAATTCTCTAGTATTCTCCCTCTTTATCGTCTTTACTTATTCTCCTATCATCTCGACTCCCTTTTCTTATTTAATGATTAATTAACTTATTTCTGTCGAAGTTTCGTCTTGTTTTGTCCATTTCCTTTAACGAGAAGAATGGGTTTGAGGTTATGTTTCGAATTTTCATGCGGCGGTAATTACGCCGCAATGCAACTACAATCAGCAGTAATAATATTTTTACTTTCTGAATACGTTTTTAAAAATATTGTCGGTTACTGACATGTACCAGACTGTCACGTGACCAATTTTATAAACCAAATGAATTTTCAGGATGGCCACCCACCCGGTGGAACCGGCCCGGTAAGAACCCAGTAAGAAGGCTTGAATTGAAAATAATTGTGAAATATTCCTATTTCAGCGACAAAATAAACATTTTTCTATCTTATTTAAAACCTGATTCGTCCACCGACCTGCAATCCGCAAGAAAGTAATACTTTTTCTAAAAATTTAATTCCCTGCAGTTCCCATAGCGACAACAACGACTCTCGGAATTATTTTGTCTTCCAGAAACAGGACAAAATTTACATTTATTTAATTCCTTACAGTACCTTCAAAAAATATCTATAGTTAATTGTCTTCAATTTCGTAAAGTAGGATACATTTCAAATGTATTTAATTCCTTCCATTCCTTTCAGAAAATATGTATACTGAATTGTTTCTAATTCCGCAAATAGAATTTATTTTAAATTTATCTAATTCCCTCTAATACCTTCAGAATAAATCTTTCTGATATTGTTTCGAATTCCAAAATGTAGCATATACTTCAAATGGATTCAATTCCCGCTGTTACCTTCAGAAAATATCTGTTTAAAAATATTTTTAATCCATTTTTCTGGAATATAAGTTTAAAAGTTTCAATTTTCGTTAATCTTATGAATAAGGTTTTTGGTATCTTTAAATAAATAAAAATATAAATAAATATATTATACTTTTTGAAGGTATAAGCTATAAATGAAGTGAAAAAGGTGGTTAAAATTAATTATTCTAAGGATTGTAATGATAATCACATAAATCTTCAACTGATCAAAGATTGTAAAAAATGGATTCTGCTCAATGTACATATTTTATTGAGTAGTAAATAAATAATTAACTCGAATTTTTCAATCCCCTTCAGTACCGTTCTGTGCAATTTTCGACGTTCATTGGCAGGAATTCAATTTTATTGATCCTGACTACGGATTTTCGTATTTTTAAATTCCTTTCAGTACTGTTTTGTTAAATTTTTCAAGCTGCATTGAAGGAGATTGATTTTTTTCTCATGCCTATTTCCCCGACGGTTTAGGAGACGACCGGAAAAATCAGGGATTGAAGTGAATTACATTTTTTAATCCGAAACCAATTCTTTTCTATTTCCTTAACGATTGCCACTTGTTTTGCTGTGTTCCATTGAAGCGAACATATTTTCCATTTTTTTAATTCCTCTCAATGCGAGCAGTAGACACACCTCTCATGGTTATTTTTAATTCCATACTTACATGCTGTATTTTCGATTATTTTAATCCCTTCTAATCTGTCCACAAAATATCTGCACTTGCATAGTTTCTATTCGTTTTTGTGGAATATAAGTTTGGAATTTTCAATTTTTTGTCTACCATAACGGCAGAGTGATTTGAATAGTAATATTTTATATTGTCTTAACTTTTCATTCTTCATCTATACCGTTTTCTGCTTACCACTTCTTGCTTCATTTGGCTTTGAATTTATGGTTTAGCTTAAATTTTTGCAAGTTGGCCACTAAACATCTCCTTCCCTCTCCTAAACCCTAAAAACGATTTTAGATATTTAGCAGTCAAGTTGCAAAAATTTAAGCTAAACCGAAAATTCAAAGTCAAACAAAAAAACATGGTAAGCAGAAAATTAAAAAATTTGGATTCCGACTATGCTGGACCAATATTACTACAATGTTATATAGATCGTTTTTTTGACTCCGTATACTTTTTTTTTGTGCGGATGTACAATCAAAATATGCAATCAAAAATGTGCAGTCAAAATATGTTTCTGTTCGATAGATTAATAAAAAAATGTTCATATAATTTGCCCAAATACAATACTTATTTATTTAAAAAAAATGCATTTACTTCAATTCCCAGTTGCGCCTTAAAAGTGACATTATTCTCTTCCTTTCTATTATTTCTTTGACATTTCTCCAGTTTTTAATTCCTTCCAATACGCTTCCATTAAATTTTTCTGAGTGGATTAAAAAGACTAGCTTTTGCGTCTTCAAAGTGACATTATTCTCTTTCTTTCTATTCTGTCTTTTGCATTCCTGCATTTTTTAATTCTTCTTTGTAAATCGCTGCCGAACACCGATTTTCAGAACCTATGAAATTGCAATCTCAAAATTCATTGACGATTTTCGTGAAATTGATACACTTTTTTCCATAAAAACTTTCTCACCTTCATTCAGAAACGCAGTATCTTGGAAGTATGTATTTTTTATATTAAAACTGAAGATTATATTTTTGTATCGCAATCCGCAGCCTAGCCAGTTCCAATTTATGATCAGTGTCACTTTGCAATTATCAGCTGACACATCTATTTCCTCGAAAATGTATGTCTGTTTCTAATCAAATTTTTTTAAACTTAAATCACCGATACGTCATTTGGAAGTGGACTTCAAGCTTGTAATTAAATTATGATTTCGGTATTTTGTTGGTTATCTAGTTCTGTGCTGTCACTCTTCAATTTAAGAATTCTTTAATTTTCAAATGAAGTTCAAATCTTCAAAATTGAATGCATTTGTTTTGAAAGTTTTTAATTGAAAAACATAAGTTTCAAAGGTGTTTAGAATAATTAAACTTTCAAAGTTCACAATTCTTCTCGCAATATTTATAATTCTGCAATTTTGAACGGTGAAAATGACAGTCATTTTTTGACAGAAATCGCATTTTTTAGTAAAAAAATCTATCCAATCACTTTGAATGTGACTTGATACTACATGATATGATACATAATTTTAGATGCAAATATAAAGCAATTTCAAATTGAAAAGCTTAAAATTGCGCAATTTCAAACATTAGAATCGTATTATGTCAATCTTGTTTTGTATTATTTTTTTTTTTAATTTTCAAAGTAATATTTTCAAATTTTCCGATTTTTAGATGAAGGTTTAAACAAATAAATCTTTTTAAATTCAAAAATATTTTATCGGCAAATTTTAGGAATTTCATAAATTAAATAATATATTATAATACCTATTAAAAATAATAAAAATATAAAAAATTTGATAATATAATATTAATAAATTACAATTATTAATTCAAAGGAAAGTGTTAACAATTCCACGATTTGAAATTAAAATGTTAAAAACTGTATTAATTAAAATAATAATACATAACAATTAAACTATCTGAAATTGACACCTCAGTAATTGAATAATGTCTTTAATTTTGAACGATTACAATTTTAGAGTTTTTAATTTTTTGTTGAGCGCTAAATTTGCATTTTTTCTCTTTCATTAGTTTTAATTTTGAAATTAAAATTGAATTTGTGGAATTTTGAAAAGCATAATTAACAATTTAAAAATTATTAACTTGTAGGCGATTTCAAATTTCTTCAATTTTCATTAGTGGAACATTCAATTGTTAAAAGTTAAACAGAATTAAAAATTGAATTTTCAACTGTTGGATATTTAAGAAATTTGAATATTCAACTGTTGGAACTTGAAGAAAATTCATAACTGAATTTTTAACAGATGAAAATTCAATTGTTGAAAATTGAAAAAAACTGCAATTTGTATTTTCAACTGTTGAAAATTTGAGAAGATTAAATTTTAAATGGTTGAAAATTCAGTTACCAATTTTCTTCAAGATTTAACAGTTGAAAATTGAAATGTTAATTTTCTTTAATTTTTAACCTTTCAAAATTCAACTTTTAATTTTCTTTAATGTTCAACAATTGAATTTTCAATTTTCAACAGTTGAAAAAATTAAATTGTTGCAAATTAAAGAAAAATGAATATTTAATTTAATAAATAAACATTTAAATCCACAAAAACATGTATTTAGTGGTCGATTTTTTTAAAAACGCGTTGCCATTTGCAAATAATATTTAGCAAATTCATTAACTCTGATCATATCATTGTTAGGAAAATTGCAATTTGAATTGGCATAGTAGGCAATTCAACTGTTGAAAATGAAAGTGAATTAAAATTGAATTATTAACTGTTGAAAACTGAAACTTGATCATTGAGTTTTCAACAGTTGAATTTGACAAAATGAGAATTTAATAAATAAACATTTCAATCCATAAAACAAAATTATTTCAAAAAGTCCATTTTTTCGAGAATGGTCGCTACTGGCAAATAATGTTTTGCAATACAAATATACATCAAATTGACTCTCAGGAGGGAGTTTATAAGTTTAAAAAAAAGCTCAACCCTGATCATCTCCTTGTAAATATATCCAATTTGTAAAAATAAATTCATTAATGTCAGAAGGACATTAATTTAACGTTATTTAAAAAATTATTTCACATTATTTAAAATTTTAACCTTTCTTATAATAAGATCGTTTCTTCTTTTCTACGTGTAACGTTAATGTTTAATCTTTCCCTTAGTGACCCCCTTTTTCATAAAAACATTACCCTATTTCCTCTTTTTGAGCTCCTATTGGTCTGTGATCCCTGGAAGTAGAAAAATCTTATCTTTTCAGAAGTGTTGCAAGTAGACGTTATATAAATTTGTTTGAGATAAAAGTCTGGAAAGAAAGATGTCGACGCAGAAAGTCGAGGTAGATAAACCCGACGAAGATTCCCTGAATAATGAGTTTTACATGGAGCTTGAAAAGGGCATCAAAGAAATTTACAGAAAAGATCCAATGTCAAAGCAACGATATATAAAGTTATATGACAAAACATACCAGTATTGCGCAAATGGCAGAGGAAAAGTTTACGGAGAAGGAAAAAAAATAAAAGCACCAAGTATTGTGCTTCATGGACAAATAAGTACATTGCTTCAAAGTTATCTCGAAATTTTACGTAAGGTAAAGCACTTCAAAAGTCCAACAAAAAGTTAGTCATTACTCATTAGGAATATTCCTGAAGAGTTTTTATTAATTTTTCTGTTGTTTTTGCAACTTTTAGCAAATGGAAAATCTGATAGAAGAGGACTTGCTAAATCGATACATAAAACTATGGGAGGAATATCGGTTCAGTAGCAAAGTCTTCAATGGCATTTGTGCTTATTTAAATCGTCAGTGGGAGCAACAAGAAAAGAGAGACGGAAACTCAGGTGTCTTCGAAGTTTACCAATTAGCAATGGTCAAGTGGAGGGATCATGTCTTCGAACATCTCAGCGATCAGGTACAGTAGGTACACTAAACTAAAGAAACTAATTCCCTCTTTCAGTCACCAAACCAGGGTATCTACTCACCTGGAAATGTTAGGAATTTTTTTTACTCATGGAAAGTCACTTAATTTTTCTTAAAATCAAGGAATTTTTTTGAGCGTTTCTAAATTTATTTTTATATTTGTAGCATTAAATTAAATAACGATATTTTTTTCACTCGTAAATTTAAATTTTATAGGATGAATTTATACTTATTTAGATCAAACTTCATTCTATCACTTTCACTAATATCAGAGAAATATTTTTTATTTATTTTGATGTGCACTGAATTTGTACGAGTTTTTCAATAAATGTAATTAATTACAATTGAACCATTCAAAGATGGATAATAAATGGGGTCATTCAAGTATTATGTATGGAATTTTCAAATTCAAATAAATTCTGAGCTGGAAATTTTCTGAGAGAATTAAAATTCTGTATGAGAACAAGGAGTTTTCACATTTAAATGTGTTCTGAGTTGGAAAAAGGAATTTTCAAATTGTAACAAATTCTGAGTTGGAAATTTTTGAAAATAATTGAAATTCTAGATAAGAACAGGGCATTTTCTATAAGAATTCCAATTCTGAGTTGAAACGAGAATGTTAAAAAATAATTAAAATTCTGTATTGGAACAGGAGATTTTTCAAAAGAATTTAAATGTTGACTTAGAAGAGGGAATTTTCAAATTTAAATGAATTTTGAGTTGGAAGAGGGAATTTTCAAATTTTAACAAATTCTGTGTTGGAAATTTTCTAAAAGTTTTAAAATTTTGGATTAGAACATGTAGCAAATTGTAACAAATTCTGTATTTGGAACTGGAAATTCTCTAAAAGAATTACAATTCTGTATTGGAACAGAGGGGTTTTCATCAAAAATCTAATTCTGAGTTGAAATGGGGAATTTTCAAAAAGAATTAAAATTCTGGATTGGAACAGGAAATTTTTCAAAAGTAGTCTAATTCTGACTTTGAGCAGGAAATTTTCAGATATAAATGAATCCTGAATTGGAATAAGGCATTTTCAGATTTTAACCATTTCTGAGTTGGAACTGGAATTTATCCAAAGGTATTATAATTTTCAGATGGAACAGGGAATTTTCCTAAGAATTATAATTTTGATTCAACTTTATTCAACTTACATTGTATCACTTTTGGCCACAACAGAGGGGTTAACATTTTTTTAAAGTTTACAAAATTTTTAAAAATTTATATGGGCTCAAAAATTATTGCAAATTTTTTACGTGTGTCGATCTCAATAACAAATAATAATATAGAATAATATTTTAGGAAAGATAATAATTGATCAAGCTAGAATTTTTTGAAATACAAACCAAAATTTCGTTTTTTTGTATTTGGTTAAATGGGATACTCATTTCCAATTTTTTAAAAATATTATTCCTAATATTAGTTCTGTTCTTAGAAAGGACATTTGGAAGACACTATTTTGGTAGAACATTTAACTATGTTCTGGAAAATTCGTTTTTTTTTTTTAATTAAAAATTAATTTATTCAAACTGAAATTTGAACTATTCTTTTTTTTTTTGAACTTTCACATTTTGTTCTTGAAAACTCAACTATTTGGTTGATAGTAGAATTACTTGGGTAAAAAAGCATTTTTTTATTGCAGATGCATTATTGTAGTTAAAAATTCGACCCTTTGGTTGAAAATTTAACTATTTCGTTGAAAATTATTTTTTTTTTTAAAGTAATTTTTTAAAATAAAAATGTAACCTGTCTATTATTGGTTGAAAATTTCGCTTTTTTAGTTGAAAATCCATGTATTTTTGTTAAAAATCCGTATATTTTTATATAGAAAATAAATTTTCTTGGTTAGAAGTTAATGTTGTTGATAATTAAACTATTTTTTGCTTCCTCATAGAGGAAGCTTTGTAATGGTGACATTTTTCAAATTTTTTAAATTCATTTAATTGAACCCTCCCTAATTTAAAAATGTCTAATACAATGTT
>CAKNXH010000198.1:711726-727599 GCA_932178445.1 Andricus quercusramuli | reverse complement strand
ACCAATTTCAAGGGATTTTAAATGATTTTTAACTGTTTCAAGGATTTCAAAGATTTTCGAAAGAAATATAATTATTTCCTACAATGAATTTCCTATAATCGCGAAAAAATTATGGAAAATTCATGGTATGGAAATCCGTATAGACCTATACTGATTTTCCTATATTTTTTTGTATGAGCAGTTTGCAATTTTGCATGAAAGTCACTTTTATTTCTTTTTTCGATCTCAGTCGTTTGTATTATTTAATGTATTTTCAGAAGTTTCTTTGAAATACTACATATTATTATGAAAATATACTAGTAATAATAATTAATAAGTATAACTCAGTATCTACCCACATATTTTTTGACAATCTCAAGCGCGGGTCATTGTTAAGATTAAATCCAAATTTATAATGGAAACTTTTCTAAAATCCATCTATTTTACTCAAATGTTTTTTCGTGTTTCAGAGATGTATAGGAATTTTGATAGAAAAGGAATATTTGGAGCGTAAAGAGGGTGAAAAGGATACGTACAACTACCTGGCGTAATTTGTTCATTGAGGACAAAATAACAGTTTAAGAACGCATCTACCTCTTGAAAATGTAAATATCGTTAAAGACAAAAAAATATATATATAAATAATTTTTCACTGTACTCGTTACCTGGTAAAATAATGATTTGTTTCATAATTTTCTATTTTATGTGTAATGACAAACTCTAAACTCCTAAAGGCTGAAATAAATTATTTTGAAAGAAAAATTACGAGCAATTATTTCTGCATACAAAAAAAGTTTTTGTTTTCTCTTCAAGTTTACGCAGTTTAGTCAAAAAATGACCTTCGGGTTGCTTTGTATCTTCCTTTTTGAACATTCATTTTATGAATTCCAGTATTCCGATTTCATATCTCCCAGACGATCAGCAAACACATACAAATAGTACAGTCACTGCATGACATTCTTTACATTTGAGAAAAAAAATCATAATTTTAAGAATTTGAAGTTTTACTATAGTTTTTTTTTTAAAATAAATTAATACTTAAATAAATGTTCCGCATAAGTCTGTAAAAACTCCTTTACCAAATCTTCAAATTAAAAAATTTTCAATTTACAGAAGTACAAATTTCAAATAATTCTTAATTCGGAAACGTTTAAATTTGAAAATATTGTTTCAGTACTCATTTTAGTCATGGCATTATTCCGATTTATTATCTTCCAGACGATCAGCAAACACATCAAAATAGTTCAGTCACTGCATGACTTTCTTTACTTTTAAGAAAACAAAAATCGTATTTTTAAGAATTTGAAGTTCTAATAAAAGTTTTTCTTTTTTTTTTTAATAAATTAATGCCCCGTATAAGTATATAAAAGCCCCTTTTCAAAATCTTCAAATTACAAAATTTTCAAAAGTACAAAATTTGAAATAATTTTTAATCCGAAAACGTTTAAATTAAATAATATTGTTTAACAAAATAATATGAATTGTCCTAAGTAACAAGTACATAAGTCTCCAAATTTTAAAGTGTGCAATTTGAAAGCTTGATGATTTTGTAGTTTTCCAATCTTAACGAATTCAAATTGATTATTTTATTCAAAAACTTCTAACAAGAAGTTTGAAATCCTTTCAATTAACTAACATTTTTATTTTTTATCTTTAGTTTCTTTTTAAATTTAAAAGTACTGCATTTTTTATTCTCATCATAAATTATTCCTAGGTAAGTAAACTTTTTCAAACATCCAACTGCGTAGAAAAAATAACAAAAATTATAAAGCAAATTGGTAGTCAACTAATTATACGATTATAACAACAACAAAAATTGATAGCGACGTACGTTTGATTAAAACATTGAGCCGTAGTATAAATACAAATTTGTCAAAAAAAAAAAACACGGTAGTTACAGAATTCTTTAAAAAATTTAGCGACGTAAATTTAATGAGACAATTTTTCTCAAATTTTTTTACATACAAATTCTATTTTAAACCCATTTCTTTTTAAAGATTAAAAAAAAATGAATTTTCTGTTATCATTAGAAGTGATTTCTGTGAATATACATTTTTTTTCACAAAGTCACATTGAAGTAAAAATTAAAAACTACCAAAAACATTGTAGTTAAATAATTATTCAAATATTCTTTAAATTTTGTACCGACGTGCATTTGATGAAAACATTTACACTGTTGTAAAAATACAAAGTTATCGAAACATTGCAGTTGAAGAATTCTTGAAACATTTTCTTCTGACACACATTTGATGAAAACATCAATGTTAATAAAACTCACTGATGAGAGTCACTGTGTGCCGAAACGTTTGAAGCAATTTAATTTTTTTTAATTTACCTGACCTGATCAATATTCCCAAAGAAATTTATACAATCCCGCACCGATTATTATATATTTTTAAAAAATACTTTTGGGAAATGTTTATATACTTGTTAACAAAATTGGAATTTTCTTATAAAAGGGTTGCATTTATTGACTGTTTCTTATTCCACTGGTATTTTGAAAAGGAACCAATTTACCTGTTTAAAAAAAATATCCTTTACAAAAATCTCTTGTTTTCTCTAAAATTGAACTACTGAAGCTACCGTAAAAGCGACAAAAGTGCTAGGAATAAGAAAATAACTTAAATTGCAATATTTTTGCAACTTTGGGGCCTTCATACTGTATTCTATAATGAATATTACTAGAAGCTTATTGAATTTAAATTAAAAAGAATTCGGAGTTTAAACTCAAAAAATAAAAATATTGTACAAATTTAGGAGGCTTATAAGGAGAAATTTTTGAAGTTTCACATTCTTAAATTAATGTTGGAATCGTTCAGAACTTTGCGCATATAATTTTAGAAGCATTTGAATTTGTTTAAAATTCTAAATTTCTAACTTCCAATTTTGGAATTAAAGGGTAGTATGACGATAGGACACAAGCGCCATTTTTGGAAAAATGAGATTATTGGCTCGAAAAGGCAGACAAACTGAGACAAAAAAAGTTAACAAACATAATTGTTTAAACAATTCATTATTTTTTATGATTATCTTGGCATAGATAAGCGCTAAAAAGTTGCGGTTTTTTCTGAACTCTTAAACATTTTGTCCACTTTTTACCTAGTGAGGTAATACTTAATGCAAGTTATAATTTTTTTAATAGTATTGTGTTTTTTAAGTTAATTATTTTTGCTCTTTTCACAAGGTTTAAAAAAGTGAATTTCAACAAAAAAGCTATCTTGCACAAGATACAAAAACAAAAAATGGAATAATTAGGAGTAGGGGGGGAGGACTAGGTCTGTAAATGACTTGTAAAAGAGTTTTGTTTTGAATTACAACAAGAAGTTTATTGGAAAGCGCAAACGAAAAATTTGGAATTGCACATCGTGATCATATACATATATAAAAAAGATTAAAGGGGTCTTTGATAATATTGTTACTGACTTTCGTCTCTAGTAAAAAGAGAATTAAAGTCAGATATCAATTTGACAAATACCTCTTTTATTTCAGAAAAATATATTCTCGAAAAAGAAAGAGATTGTTTGAAAAATGATTCTCTATAACATTACATCTTCGCAATTTAGAAATAAAAGTCATTATTAAAAAGATATTGATCTTATACCAGTAGACAACAAACAATTAACATCGAATTATTTAATACATTCTATCTGGTCAAAACCATAACATTCAAAAATATAAAGCATTCGAAGTTTACAAAAATTAATCTTACAAGTATAAGGAATTACTTCGGAATTCAACTTGTAGGGGTTGTGAAAAAATTAATCTCGCCTCTTCGTAGAAAAAAACAATGAACATCAAATTATTGATTCTCTCTAATGCTTATTTATTAATTATTCATAACTAAAAAGCCAAAGCAAGGTTGAAGCTTTCACAAAAAACCGCGAGTTTCCAGCAATTATCTAAGAGAAGATAGTTATGAACAATAATATATTGTTTAAACAATATTTTTGCTAACTTTCATTAATTACCTCCTCACTAAGTGAAATTGGACAAAAAGTTAAACATTTCAGAAAAAAACCGCAACTATCTGGCATTAATATAGATGAAGATAGTTATAAACAACCATAATTTGTTTAAACAATTATCGTTGCCAAATCAAATCAATTATTATGTCACTTCGAGTGAAAAATAGACAAATAGTTAAAAATTTCAGAGAAAACGCAACTTTCTACAATTAAATCAAGAGAATATTATTAAATGAAAATAATAAATTTGGTAAACAATTAGGTTTGTTAATATTAATTAATTATTAATATTATTATTAATTACCTCACTCTAATTCAAAATTGAACAAATAGTGGATTTTTTTTTAATAAGCGGAACTTTCTAGTATTAATACAGCAGAGGATAGCTATAAACAATAATAAATTGTTTAAACAATTTTTTTTGCTAAATTGAATTATATATTAACTTACTCCAAGTGAAAAGCGGACAAAAATATGAAAATTCAAAAGGCAAAGCAATTTCTAGCATTATTCAAAGAGAATATTATTAACAATAGTAATAAATTTGTTTTAAATTTAGGTTTGTCAACAAAAATTAACTATTACCTTACTCCAATTGAAAATTTGACAAAAAATTGAAAATTTGTAAAAAAACTGTGACTTTCTATCTCTAATCTAAGAGAAAATTGCTAAAAACAATAATAAATTGTTCAAACACTTTTTTTTGCTAAATTAAATTATATATTACCTTACTCCAAGTGAAAAGCGCACAAAAATATGAAAATTCAAAAAACAAAGCAATTTCTAGCATTATTCAAAGATAATATTATTAACAATAGTACACTCAAAAAAATGTATGGTTAAATCAACCAGAATTCTGGTTGAATATGGCTTATTTCAATCAGAATTTCTGGTTAATTTAAACGGAATTCTGGTTAATTCAACCATAATTCTAGTTAGTCTAACCAGAAAAAATAGTAAGGGCCATATTTAACCAGAATTCTGGTTGATTTAACCAGACATTTTTTTGAGTGTAATAAATTTGTTTTAAAATTTGGTTTGTCAACATAAATTAACTATTACCTTACTTCAATTGAAAATTTGACAAAAAACGGAAAATTTGTGAAAAAAACTGTGACTTTATATCTCTAATCTAAGAGTAAATTGCTAAAAACTATAATAAATTGTTTGAACAATTTATGTAATCATCTAATTATTAGTATAAAGTAGTATTTCATGCATTAGAAACAATTTGCATTAAAAAAAACCGCGAATAAACTCATAATTAGCGAGAAAAACTCGCAAAACCCATTTTTACATCTTATGAGGTTTTTTTGGGATCCTACAAAACAGACGTATAGGGGTGATATTCAAAAAGTAATATTTTATTCGTATTCTCTGGCTTATTGTGAAGAGAAATATTGAGTTTCAACTTGATTCAGCCAATATTTACGATTCTGAATAAAATTGACAAGGACATAATTTTTTCACAGCAAATAAATGTGAAACCTCATGGGCTTGCATTGCGCCACCTCTAAATATCATTTTTCAAAAAAAATCCGTCCGCCGCTCAGACACATTCTCATCGCGAGGTTCGCAAATTTTAGCGCGCCTGAGGCGCGCTACCGTTGTTTCTCGCGTCAACAAATAAATCTTTTATATTTTTGCATCAACTTTGAATTATGTCAATGAAAAAAGTTTTACTATAAAAAACCGATTTTAAAAATATTATTAGGTGCTAAAAAAAATGCAACAAATATTTTCAGAAATTTCATCAATATTCATCTGCAACCGTTTTCAAGTTATCCTGTTTACAAAAAAGTGTGACACACACACACACATACACACACACATCCGGACAGTGGCTTAAATCATTGTATTGGACGTTTTTAAATTGAGGAAAGTTTAATTAAATCAATTCAAAAATTTTGGAAAATTTTACCATTACAAAGCTTCCTCTATGAGGATGCAAAAAGTATACCGTTTTTGGACACCATATTTGAAAAAATATAACCCAAGGAATCCAGAAGAAAAATTAAAATTAAATTTTCGATTTTTGGAAAAGTGACCAATTTGAGACAAACACCTGCCCACTTACCCACATGACCATACAACTTAGAGTACATAGATGGTCAATTTTATTATAAAATCAACAAAGTTTTTTGCAATTGCGATTTGAAAACATATAACTCGAGGCATGTAAAAGAAAAATTAAACTTTCAATTTCCGGAAAAGTGTCAAATTTCACCAAAACTTTCCGTCTAAACGCTTTAGATTTGAAAACATATGAGCCAAGGGATATACAAGGAAAAGAAGTTTAGAATACCGATGTCCGGAACAGTATCAAATTTTTACAAAACCTGCTCATATACCCATACGACGTTACATCATACGGTCAATTAAAAGATAGAGTGCTTTACAGTTCACAGGAATCATATCCCTCTCTTAGAAATATTTGTAGCTGAGCACCTGATAATGTTTAAGGACGTTTTTCCTTTATACTGTGAGGGTGACCAAAGATCCATAATCTTGTTCATTACGAAACTGTTCTCGAGCAACCTGGTTCAATCATCAAACTGCCTTCAAAAATATTCGAAGCTAAACATAGAGATAAAAAAGGAGGCTCATGCTACAAGTAGTAGGAGAAATATAACTCACGCTTTTTGTATCAAGGAACAGCAAGGGCGGATCCAGAAAAATATTCAAAGGGGCGATTGTGAATTTTTCATATTTTTCAATTATATTGTTCACATTTATAAAAAACCTTGAAAGCACATGGATATTCAGGATCGAAAATTGTACATGAACAAAATAATTCTCGATTATAATAAGAATTCTAATCTGCAATTGCGCGTTTTCGCATAGCATAGCATACATTTTTATATCTTGATGAATATTATGAGGTAAGGATAATCCTGTTAAACATTCATTGCTCAACGTCGTACGGATCCACGTTTTTAATCGTCGTGATGCTGGAATAGTTCTCTCAACAGTCACTAAACTAACCGGTAGACATTCCAGTACTTTTAGAAGAAAAAAAGGCAGGATAAATATTCTTATCACACTCTCTTCGCGATGTTGATGGAAATTTTTCAACTACTCTTTTTTCACGAGACCATTTGGTGTTTCAGGAACGTAATTCTGCAATAAGTGTCCTTTCAGATATTTCAGATGCCTCGTTACAAAAACTTAAGTACCGTTGTGCACAAACGCGAACAGATTCTAAAAATGTATGCATGTATGTATTTGATAGCATTTTCTGGCAAAAGTATGGATAGGAGTTTCCCCACTTAAAATCCTATAACTTTGCCTTCACAAAATCCTGCGTTCCCTATGTTCCCTATGAATTTTCCCTATAAATTCACAGAAAAAACTAAGAATAACATTTGTTGCAGGAAATTTTTTAGAGAGATAAAGTTTTTTTCAGACAACTTCGCGTCTTTCAAAATACATACATGTGTTTGTCATGGAATAAAGAAGAAAGTTTAACCGATATTTGTGTAAAGTTTATCCTGTGAAGTTAATTTTTGTTTCAAAGAATCTTTCGTTGGAAATCGATGAAAAGTTTATCTTCTGTTTTTTCTGTGTCATACCCATGTTAAGATCTATTGATTTCACCTGATACGTGAAATCCTTCTTTCGAACCTATGAACTGCAATAACAATATTCAAGGAGTGCGCATTAATTTTCTATAAAATCTACGGCCACGCAGTATTTTTGGGGGTTTTTTAACATTGTCGGCTATGCACCCAAAACTTCTGAAACATATTTCATTAAAAAAAAGTGATATTCCCATGTGGGATTTCACGTAGGTGCAGTGCATATAGGTTAGATTGTAGCATTTCACGCAGGTGAATTTCATAGGTCTTAGCGTGGGTATATTTCATAGGTAGGAACGTAGGATTTTGTGAAGGCAATAAACTCATAGGATTTTAAGTGAGGAAATCATGGGATTTTACATTGAGTAAGACGTAGGAACCTACATAGGGTCCTATACAGGAACCTACATAGGACCCTATGCCATTTCCTATAGGTGGAACCTATATAGGAAATAGGTGAAACATATATGATCGTATGTAGGATCATATATAGGATCCTGTACGGGAACCTGTATAGGAATTTTCAGTAGCGTAGTTTTCTGAAATAGTCGACTCAGAAAAATAGTATCGGACAATACGACAGAAAGGCAGATAGCAAAGATTGAAAATTCTGTAGCACGTATAGCAGAAAGAAGTGTTCTGGCTTTGGAGGCTATACGTCGTGGTCAGACCACTTCGAGATTTTTTCGAGGGCTTCAGTGATTCCAAGGTACCCATTCCGAAATTCGGACTTCTGATGCAGTTGATGATTTCGAAATTGATAAAGTAAGAACGTGATTTTGACAAGGTCAATGAACAGCATTGTGTGCTTCACATTTAATTTTAGCAACCGCACCTCGAGTTTCCGAAGTCATCGTAGCACAGCCATCACTTCCTACTCCAACGCAGCAATCTAATGGTAATGAATGTTGTTTTAGAATAGAAAGAACTTGGTTTCCTATGTCATCTCCAGTTATATTCGGTTCTTCGTCTAGATCCTCATATTTTGTTTCTTTGCGCAGGTTTATAAAACCATAAAAATCCTCCCTGATTTTCCCATCAAAAAAATACCGAAGAGCAACTGTCAGCTGTGATCCTGTGATTCATTCATAGCATCAGTTGTTTCGTCAAACATAACGGCATAGACTCCACGCTTAATTGAACTCTCCTAACAATTTCGCAAACAATTTCTTCGCCAAAACTGCTAATCATCTCATTCTGAAATATTTTGCTGGTGTAAGTAGCACGAGAAGTAGTCGTTTCTAAATGCCTCTGAATATTGGTATCACCTGTGTCTATTCGAAACCGAAGTACTGCTCGAAAATTGCCTTTGTTTACTCCTGAATCTTCACCAAGTGATCCGTCATCACGATGTCCCCTTAAAGGAATATTTTGGCGTCCCATTAAAATTATACTTTTTATGATAGGAATAAGTCATTTCGTAGATTCCTTTCAGGCGAAGAGTATTAATTATGTTCCCAATATTCATTTTCTTCATTAGTGGCCAACCTCAAAAAACCCTTACCTACATCCATTGCTTTCTTATCGTAATCAACGCTATCATGTGCAGTAAGAATACCATCTTTACTAAATAATTTAGCGAAGTTGGTAATGGGTTTAGTCACGAGTTTTGTTGCAGATGCAGTTTTATTATGTCCTATTTGTTCCTGGATAAATAGTGAACAGTAGGGACAGAAATATCCTTTTTTAATGTCAGAGAAAACTAACCAATTGAAACTGTCGAGATGCTTATGACTAGCATATCTTCTCTCTAACTTTCCTTGATTCTTGCTTTCAGAAACTGCCACAAATCTCAATGGATTTTGATAAAAATTGGTATGTCTTAGTTTTTTTGGTCGCTGATGATGAATTCGGGGTCAAAATTGAGAAAGTCAAGATAGCGGATCAAATATGACGTATCAAATATGGTAACCTGAAATGCAAAAGTCACGTTGAATTTAAAAAAAGCTGATAACATAGTAGAACAGCCATCAGCGACTTAAAAAAGCTCGTTAGTACTGCCTTTCATTCAAGTCACGTGATTTTTGCATTTTATTCCGCCATATTGGATCCGCCATTTCGAATTTCTCAATTTTGACCCCAGATTCATCATCAGTGACCTAAAAAACCAAATTTGGCACATAAAGTCGATTTCGAGCCTACCAGTTAACTGGTTAATAGTATTTGTTTCTTTGAAAAGTTATATGCCCGCCCCCCTATACAATTTCCTATATCGTAACTAGGGTAGGAATGGTTGAAGCGTTACTTGCTGATGAACGAGGTTCATCGAAATAAGATACGTCCATCGCAGGATGAGATGCGCCTGAAGTATAATGCCTTATGTTAGGTTCGTTCGAGATAAATTTAAATTCATATGAGGAATAATTGTGCGAGACTCTGGTGCACATGGTGCTGGACAAGAAACAACATCATTAACGGGAACATCACATATATAAGATGGACCTAAGGTACCTTATTAGGTTATAGAATTATTTAATTATAGAAGGGAACATACCATGTCTCGGAAGGTAGAACCACAAACTCAATTTATCTAAAAATGAATGAAAGCTGTGCTGAATTGCACAAAAACGGGTTTTCGAACAATCGAAAATTATGGGCACAATTTTTGAAAACCAGAGAGGCTCCAGGTTAGGAATATAAAATGATCTTAAGAACATTTATAGGTGTGGAAGTTATTCCTTATCATTTTATCTTTTATTGAAAAAAAAACTTTGTACCCTTTTGTAATATTAATGAAATACAATGATTTTAAGATGATGTATTTTTTTCTATAATAAACTAATATACTGTTTAATTTGTTTAAATAAATATTTGTAAGTGATTAAATACACTGTTTGATCATTTTAATTCACAAACGAAAAAAGTCATATCGTTAAAATTAATCATTTTCCCGCTGTATTTGTTTAAGTATTGTTAAAAACATAACAAGAAACAGAAAATTGGCTATCTAGCGTTTCCGAGAAATTTAATGTTAAAAAATTCTTAAATCGGTTAAGAAATGTATTATGTGGACTAATTTGTGCGCAAAGATTAATGTCTAGAACACTTTGAGCCGTTGCACAGAGGGGCCAATAAAATGTCTCTGGACAAATTGATATTCAGAAGCGGTTTGTGAACCGATTTTAACTTTTTTTTTTTATTAAAGCTAATAAAATTCCGCATAAATTAGTCAGGGCCGATTTTCAGAAGAGTTTTATCAATTAAGCATTTATTCAAAAAAGTTGTCTAATAGCTTAGAAATTGCTTAGAAATGTATGGAATTTGTTATAAACAAATATGTGAGTGAAAATAGATTCATGGGGATGGACAGTGATTCGTGAATTAATTCGCACTAAAATTGATTTTATGAACAAATTTGATAAAAATTATCCATAGCAGGTAGTTATGCTGAAATAAATCAAGTTTTTTCTACTGAATCGCCCAGAAAGTATACGAAAATTTTACAAAATTATCAAATTTATCCATCCAATAAGAACTGATGATTGTTTAAACAAATTTACTTAACAAATGCACCGCCTGGATACTTTTAGAGGTGAAAGCTTGGGTTTTTTAACGTGATGAAGTGTAAATAACTAATTTCTAAACTTTTAGAAACCTTATATGACAATAAGCAATTTTTATTGTCAACAGCAATTGTTTAAACAAATTTTTATCATCTTAGGCATTTCTTTAGAGAAAAACTGCGTTTCTTTTGGGTATTATTATAGCAGATTGTTATTTGGTGTTGGCTCCGTGCTATCGGCCGATAACAATTGATAATTGTATAAACAAAACTAATTAACAAATGCATTTTTCGGCTATTTCTAAAGGTAAAAACTTCGTAAGATTCAGTGCTTTTGGCAGTAGTTTTCCCCATTCATTTCACAGATGTCAGGGATTAAAGTTAACGGTGTGACATGATGGCATGCAAGCACAGAATTTGTATATAGTTATGACATTTTATGGTGAAGACAAACTGCTTCCTCAGTGCGGGTACACTGAAAATGTTTTGCAAAACGAGAATTCATGGCATTTGCTTTGTTGTTAAGCTTTTGACAATATATGGCTTTGACCATGTATCTCATACATATGAGTTATAGTGTAGACATCACAATTATAATGTGTGATTTTCACAGATCTTGTCACCCCATTTCCTGTTATTCTACATCAGATGGAAAGTGGTTCTTTATATGCCACGGTCAAACACAACATATAAATACTGATGTATTTGATTTATTGGTATGTTCGTAAACATTTGGTAAATTGCAAGTATGATGTTTTTAATTTTAGTTTTTGAATTTAGTTTAGGCCGAAAAAAATTTGTGTATTGTATTTTAACTCATATATATAAATCACATGCAAATTTAAATAAGAAATTATGATGATAATTATAATTATTAACCAGCGATGCTGGTTGTGAGATACATCCTATTCATTAGAATGTTTACTGTGTGGTTCTGGCTGTCACATCCTATTAAAAATAACTTTTACTGCATACTGTTAGCAACCACCCCTGATTAGAGAAAACTTCCACTGTGTGGTTATGGCAAACACCATGTATGGATGCGGCAACCACACACTGTGGTTGTGACAACCACAGTATATGGTTGTTGCAACCACACAGTAGAGACCTTATGAATAGACTCTCATACAAACAGGTATGTTGTTGTGGGAAACACAGTTGTAGTTGAACCATATTTTACTGTTTTTCATTGTTGTGACAACCACATTTATGGATCTTACTTCCATCCAGTTTTCTCCGCGTATGTTCCCACAACATAGGCGGTAAGATTAACCACACTTATCACAAATTATTGTATTTTTGCTGTTTTTGCACTTCCTTTTGAACCATGAAAAAAGTATTATTTTTAATGCAGAACATCGACGAATTTGTTCTACATACATATTATTACTTTCTACAATAATTACGAACTATTAGTCTTCACTTAATTCAATAACGTACTTTTCGATAATTTGATTTCTGTTTTATCGAATATCGTGATCAGGTAGAAGTTTTTTACTTGTATAAGCAAAAAAATGATTGTTCATTCATCGATTTAATTATTTTCGAAAATGGTAGAATTTGAATGATGAGCGAGTATCTACTATGAGATACTTTCGTTCCATTAAAAATACTGTCAGCTGTCAGGTGTTACACATTTCATTCTTTCCGTATAGTAAAACAGAATACTTACGAACGATACACCTTCAATTCAGGGATCAACCTAAATTTACCAAAAAAATCTAAAGTATGGAATTGCATCATACGTTCTCTAAAATTTAGATAAAATTTGCTCTGTATAGAAATTGTCGCTTTCTTTCAGTTCACTTCTAATTGAGTAAGTCGATTTTGCACTTCAAGGTGTAACAGTTTTAATATTATTTTGTACTGCGAGTGAGCGACTATCTGATGAGTATTCGTATTCACTCTTGACTCCGTTTTTTCAAATCGACGCCTCCATTCAATATGAGTTTATCTGTTGACAGCACGGTGTATGAGACTATGCGCTGTGTATCAGCATAGGGAATAGTCTCATACAGGGCGCTGTCGCACAGTGGGGAAAAAGTACATTTTTTCGTTTAAAATACGATTCCTGCTGAATCTGTGGACCGATTTAGATATTTTTTTTAGAAAAAAGCTAAGAAAATTCCAGAGAGAATTGTGGAAGCCGATTTTTGAAAAAGATCACCAGTTTTTTATAAATCAACAAATATATGGTAAAAAAATGACAATTTTCTGAGTTTAGTCCTCTGGCTTCTTAGAAATAGAGTAAAAAGTTTCGCAATCAACTCAATTTAATAGCGCAAGATTACTTTTTGAAAAAAAAACGTTTTTTCGGTCTGTACTTATAATTAGCTAACTCGAGGCAGTTTCAATACATGAAACAGCTGAACAATAATATTTATAATTGTTATAAACAAATTTTATAACAAATAAAAAAAGGCCTGGAGAAAAGCATTTTTTCATTATCAATTGAGTACAAAATTCCTCACTTGCCTCAATTTGCCAGGGAAGCGATACTAAAAGTTAATTCAATAATGAAAATTAAACAAAAAGATTCGGAAGCAAGTTCTTCTTTCATTGCCAAAATATGACTGCAGGCTTCCATTTTACGTCTTAAGCAAGTCTTGAGCTTCAGGATCTAGGAGAATTACTTTCTTTTTCCATTTTTGCCTCTGATTTACAATTTTTGGGTCGGTTGAAATCAGCAATTTCCGTCCAAGATCTTTATTAGTAGCCTCGCTGCTGCATTTTCGAGTGTGAAACTCTCGTAGAGGTCTGAAAATTTTGTTATTCGCCTCTTGAGCTTTTTCCGTCAATTGACCAATGTGGAGGAAAGCAGATTCAATAATTTTGGCTCCATGTATGAGAATCTTGTGTGCTGTTACTGGCATGTAGTACCAATTATAAAGATTGACGTACATTTGCGCGGTTTCTTGGCAATGATTTCCGAACTTGTAAGTGTCAACTGCCTCCCCTGAAGCCATTAATTGCTTGCCAAATTATGCCGAATCTACGGATCAACTCCCTGTCGACATTTGTGATTTCGGAAGTCAAATCAGGATCTCTGAAAAATCTTCTAGCAGTATTTCCTGTATTAGTAGTTCCCGATCCATGTTTTACAACATCTATAATGAGCCCCATCTTATCACGGAATTCTTTTTGGACTCTCTGTTTTGCAGTTTTCATTTTCGCTTTCTCTTCTTCAGTATGTGCTTGCCACTTGCAGAATCCTAAACGATAGCTTATGTGCAGTATCAATTCCATCAAACAAATTCACGCGTGCAATGTAGAGAGTCCGTATCTGAAATTTTGTACCTCTTCTGTTTTATCTACAAGTTTATGTAAGTCGTTCATCTGCGATGGTTTCACATTACAAATGTAACATGTGGCAGCAGAAGGAGATCCAGAAAGAGCCCGACACACCTTTCCATCTACCATAGTCAACACGAAATCATTAAAGACAGTTATGGTACAATGACTATTCGGTACTTTTATTTTTGTAGGTTTGAGTTTTCTGATTTTGTCTTCCATCAACTCTACTTCTGTCCTGGTTCGTTCCTTATGTTTCTGGTGCATGTTCAAACATGATCAGCCTACATAATCTTGTAGATCCAGGATTCTCGTTTTTTCAAATTGTCAAGGGTTTTGCACATTCCGAAAAATTCTTATCATGCTTATGGGAACAAGTTTGAATTATTTGTAATGGCACCATTGACATCATAAATATTCCTGCATCTGATTTTTCTGCTCCACAGAACTTTTGATTATATTCGCTCTAGTCAGATGAGCCATCACAACCATATTTATATTGATACTTCATCACGACATTTTTCCCTTCAACTATATCTGGTGCCAAAATATTTGGAATTTCCAACATACGCTTTACTGTATGATCGCACAAATCTTGCAATTCAATCCTCACCCCAGCCTCTGTAACTGTTATGCTTTTTTCGGGGGAAAAAAAAACTTGGCTTCCTCAAGAATTTTATGAAAAGGAAAAATTTCAGCATTATGTGCTTTAACTTATAGTCTAATAGTTTCATATTGATGTTTCGTCAATTTTGTGTCTTCAGCCAGAGAAATAGCTTCTTCTAAAGTAAATGGCTCCATTTGTCCTTGAAATTCTTCATGTTCTCCAAGTTCTTTATCTTCAACTCTTGATATCATACTTCTTATCACCTTAGTCAAGTTCCTCTTCCCAGAAGAGCACAAATTATTCAAAAAAGCATTTTAAATTTCAATTTGAAAATATGAGTCAACAAGAGAGAGTGTTTTCCTTCTTTTAGTCGATTTGGAACTGGTTTCAAAATCTTCTGAAGATCTTCTGCCTACTTTTGTGGTATCCAATTATATGATGAAATCAGATGATAACCATGCACTGTTCAGTTTAGGAAATTTATCTGCATTATAGAACGCACTCTTCCATCTTTTTTCAAAAGACGGAATGAAGTGCCGCAACAAGATTTCCCTTGTCAAATTGACTTGCTCATTATCTATCAAGTTAGCCGTGCGAAGGTAATCTAACAGAATTCTTACGTCTTTACTAGTACTTGCGATTAAAAGATCACTTAGAATCTTATTCGGCACTCTAATAGGATTCATTTCTAAATTATATGTATACATACACAGAAAGAATGAAAAATACTGGAAACTAAATGGCTCAGAACATATGAGAATGAAAAATAATCAGATAAACAAAAGCATGCGTTATTTTCTTTGCCTAACTTCAGATCAATGAGACTGTCATTTGTTACGCCCCAAAACTAACAAATGAAGATCAGCAACCATCAAACTTTAACGCAATTTCAATTAGCAGGACCTATGTAATAGTATAAAATGATATCAGTTCACGATTGTTAAAAGATGA
>CAKNXH010000198.1:674727-701451 GCA_932178445.1 Andricus quercusramuli | reverse complement strand
ATGTACATGCAAGTCCAATTTTTCCTGCGGAAGCGAATCTTAAGTCTGAGAGCTAAGAAAAATTAATTATTCTAAAGCACTTATAAAACGTGAAAAATTCTAAAAAAACGAAAAAACTAATTATTTTTTTTATTCTAATAAAAAAAATCTAAATTAATGAATATACCTCCATTATTGACTTACTCTAAATCCTGATACAAAATTGAATTATAAATAAACCTTCAATCATTAAAATTGCGATTTAACGATAAGGTTGGGATTAGTTCATTAGGAGGTCAAATTCAAACCTAAACACTTTTTTAAATGATAAAATTTTCAGGACATATTATTTACATTACTAAAAAGAATTTCTAATATTGGAAAAAAATTGAAGAATACCTGTCCTACAATTATTAAATATTTTCCTCAAGAAATTAAAAAATCGGTTAATTCTTGTAAAACAAAAGTCTATATGGCACCTTTATTTTATGTTTCATTCAATTATTCTTTCAAATTAAAAGTCATACATATTATACTTTACAGTATGGAAACAAATAGAAAATGAAACTACATATTATTATTATTATTAATTATTATTATTATTATTATTATACCATTAAGCCATTTCCCTTTCGGGGTAGGCGTGACTTGCTCGGTTGGAAAGTAGTGAAATAGGTATATAGGTATGAGGTAGATCGGTATATGGGTATAGGGTAAATGGGTATGTAGGTGTTAGGTATAGATGTTTTAGATTGATCTGGAGTTCTCGTGTTATTTATATAAATGACACGTTCACTCCGCAACAGTGCTCCGACCCAGGTTGCTGATCAATCTCTCTAGCGCTCACCCCAAGTGAGGAGCCTCACAAAATTGTTATGTATGGTTCCCCACTTGGGCCCATTAGTATCCAAGGTCTTTGTTTCAGGCATCATTCACTCTATTGTCACTCTGTTTACAAACTATTTGTCGCCACACATTTCTGTCCTGGCATACTACTCTAGCTTCATTCACGTCCATGCATTTTTTCATGCAGGCTCTTGTATTTCTATGGCTTCTTATGTCTCTTCGTATTAGTGTCTCATTCACAGATTCTAACCATTCTTTCGGCGGTCTACCTCTGGGCATTCTGCAATCAAAACTTTGAACTGATTTTGAAATTTGAGTTATTTTTAAATATGAAAAATATTCTAAAAGAAAATTTTTTTTGACCTCATAACGGTCATATAACAAAATTTTCACACTATTTAGCTTTTAAAACATAATTCACTCGAAATTTCGAAAAAGAAGCTTTTTAGGAATCTTGAAAGATTCAAGAGAATACAATCTTTTCGTAAGATTCCTGCGAAAATTTCAAATAATTTTTTATTTTGAGATATCAATTTTAAGAGAAAATTGAAAAAGATTTCAAGACATTTCGATTATTATTTTTCAAATACAAAATCTTAAAAAAAAATCGAGTAAGCTTAAGAGATATTTAGAAGTTTCAAAAAGATAAAAAAATATGTTAACCTTAAAAAGATTTCAAAAAATTCAAAACTTATATTTTTGAAGATTTTGAACAAAAAATTTAGAAGCGTTTTAAGAATTTTGAGATGTTTCAAGAAAATAACCCATTTTTCTTAAGGTCCCTGAGAACATGTTAAATGGCGGCACAGAACTAGATAACCAACATTTTTCCGAAAATTAATTTATTGCATACAAAATTTTAGAAAATCAAATAAGTTGTGTTAAAAGGATTTGTTCAAATTCTAATTTTTTTAATATGGTAATAAAAAATTTAAGTTAACTTTTAATTAAAATTTTATCTTAGGATTTGAGCATAGTAATAACTTTTTTCCTTCCCTTCACAATCGATATTTCTTGACATTATTATTGTTTATTGAAAAATATTATCTTTTTGTAGGCCTTCCAGCGAAAAATCGTCAGTCAGACATAGTGCGATATTGTCACACTACGATATCTCGAGAGCAAATTTTTATTTTGGTAAAAAATTGAAAATTTATTTTTAACTTCTGCATGTTACTCTGAGTTGGCTAACTTTTTGAGATCAAATCTTTTTCATTCGCATTCACAAACTCAATATTTTGGGAGAAAGTTTTAGTTTCTATTGAAAATGACGATTTTACATTTTTTATCATAATCGGCAGCCGACACTGTTATACCCTTCAATTTTTAACTTTTTTAGAAGGAAACTTTTTAAGAAACATTAACTTAAAAAATCAAATTGCGTAACATTTTTTCTTCCTCTTTTTTCCTTTATTATCTGTCTCTTAATGAACCGATTGCACTGTTGTTTAGAAACATACTTATCCCATTTTAACTCCTTTTGTGAAATAATGTTGCACAAATTGACTCTTGAGAATATGTTTTAAAAAAACTAATTATTTGAAACATAAATTTGTTAAGCCTTCTTGTGCAATTTTGTTACACAATTTGACTTTTTAAAGCCAACTTTAAATAATTTAAATAGATTATTTGGAAAGATTTCAGAAGATTTTCAAATTTGTCAATAGCGAATCTTGAAGATTTTAAGGCAAATTTTTAAATGTAATTTTGAAAGATTTTCCAATAAATTGTAGGAATTTTTTTGTTCTTAACAGACAAAAGTTAAGGGTTACATGGAACACTGGTGAGGAATTTCCTGCATTGTAAATGAAAGGACAGCTAAATCGAATTTTCAAGATGAAAACTACCATAGCGACCCCTAGATACACTTTTTTGAAATCTGGCAAAAATAGGAGATCATTTTTTCACCGAAAGGAAGAAATTTAGGATTAAGGGTCTTAGAAAATTAAAAAAAATTTCATGAGTCACCCGTAGCACATAAATTTATCGCGTAAACGATCACTGTCACTTTGTTTTGTTAACTTTGTGTAAAAGTGGTTTCAAGGAAAAATGTTGAAAATATAAATAAACATAAGTTGGATTGACAGTGATTATAGGGATCAAATGATATCTTCAATTAAGCCGACTGAATCTCAAGATCTAAAAAGATTAAAAATCGAGATAAAGTTAAAAGTTTGTTTGTCAGTCCATTTCAGTTTTTAAGATTGAGGAAATTGAAAATTGAAATGCAAGCTAGAGATGTTTTCAAATTATAAAAACTTATTTCATTTCTTATTTTTCGAATTAAATTTTTGATGCTTTCACATAGAGCGGTTCTAAGTCCAGAGGTTTAAAATGACTTCTGATATGAAGTAAGAACCTTGACTTCTTCTTCTTCTTACTAAGTTTGTTTTAGAGAAAATCTACTGATATGATCCATTATCAAACTTCAAATCATGAAAACTAACTGCTCTCCAAAACCGGAAATTCGTTTTTCCAAACAAGATCAAACAAGACAAAAAGTTTCTTTACCAAGTTATGTAGTCTTATGCATTGTTATTTGATTGTTATATAACTCTTTCTTAGCTGTTATAATACTGTTACATAACTGTTATATAACTCTTACATGTCACAATTGGAAAGTATTTTTTTTAGAAAAAAGGTTATAGAACAACTCGTGTTGATTAACAAAAAAGGTCTGTTTACCAACTTATGTAATCTTATGCATTGCTATGCAATTGTTATACAAGTCTTTTGCAACTGTTATATGAATGTTATATGACTGTTAAATAACAAAATTTGACATTCATTTTTAGAAAAGAGGTTAAAGGACAACTCGTGTTGATTTTTTTAATCTTGTGCATTGTTATGTAATTGTTACATAACTCTTCCGCTACTGTTATTTTACTGATACATAACAAAATTTAAAATTTATTTCAAAAAAAGATCATAGGAAAACTCACGTTGATTTTCTTGAAAAAAACTCTGTTTGCCAAGTTATATAATCTTATGCATTGTTATGTATTTGTTATATAAGTATTTTGCAGCTGCTATATTACTGCTACATGTTGATTAAAAATGTCTGTTTACCAAGTTATGTGATCTTATAGATAGTTATTTAATTGTTTTGAAACTCTTTTGCTACTGTTATTTTACCGTTACATGACACAATTTGAAATTTATTAAAAAAAAGATCATGGGACAACTCACGTTGATTTTCTTGGAAAAGTCTTTACCAAGTTATGTAATTTTATGCATTGTTATGTGATTGTTACACATATAATTCTTCCGCATTTTTATATGAGTGTTACCTCACTGTTACATAACTAATACATAACTGTTGCATAACACAATTTTAAATTAATTTTTTGAAAAAAGGTTATAGAACAATTCGTCTTGATTAAACAAAGTCGGTTTATAAAATTATGTGATATTATAGATTGTTATGCAATTGTTATGTTATCGCTTTATAACTCTTTTAAAACTGTCAAATAAGACAATTTGAAATTAGTTTTTGAAAAAAGATTATAGGACAACTCGTGTTGATTTTTTTGAGAAAAAAAGTATGTTTACCAAGTTTGTACTGAATCTAGGGTACGTTTTGTGAGTAGAACGAAAAGCATAATGAAGCGACAATTGCAGTTGGATTAGCGATATATATAGGGGCCCCTCTGCCCGATGTCCCACAGAAATCTCCACCAATCCCTTGCACACGCTCTACCTCATGCACAATCTACCGTGGCCTTTTTCCGCCTATTGAAACGAGCTATAAAAGTGACAAACTAACAGTCCTACCGCGGTATTCGCGAGGCGCCGATCGCCTTCAATCTTTCTTTCTTCAATTCTTCAAATTCTTCAATTCTTCCTTCCTCAGCTGAAGTTCAGACAACGTTTCTTCTCTAGTCCCACCAACGCAACGCGACGCGCCAGATCAGTCTCATTAAGTGTCAAATCGACGTTCATCATCCTTACACCAACTCGGTCATTAGGTCAACCTTTTAACAGTCATTGACGGCGGGGTGTTTCGTGCGATTGGACCGCATCTTCACTTTATTATTATTTTTATTCACGCAATCGTTCATTAAGACATTCAACCCTCATTAACCACCCAGGGCGTCGAGAAAAAGTTTCAAGTATTTAAGAATACATTTCTGCTGCAGCAAGTGTTTCGATCCAAATTTTTTGGTTTGAGGTATAGTGATTTTTTTTTTGTAATACTAAGTGTGGCTTATTTCTAGGGGTAATTGAAGACCGAAGTACTTTTAAATCGTGCAGGCGAACAGTGGGGCAAAAAAAGTTTTTCTGAATAAATTAGACTAGAACTTACAGTTTTCAAGCGATCTTACAATTTTTTTTATAATTAAATTTAACTGAATTTCAAAGAGATTTGTGTCGGCCGGTTGTTGTATTTTATTTTTAATAATTTTTTATGTAACCACAAAATTGACATGTATTTTTTTCATAAACGATCCTATTTTTTCACCTGCTTATAATTATGTAAAAATTCACAACACCATTAAAGAAAGTAAAAAAAAAATATTATCCAATTTTGTATTCATTTCTTATCTTAACAAATTACTGAGTGAACGTGCTACTTCAAGGTTGAAAATACTTGAATAATTTATTTTTTGTTCGAGATATACGTAAAAACAATGATTAGTTACTTTATAAAAATCCACAGTAATTGTTAATGTTATAAAAAAATATAACAAACAAATACACATGTTAGCCATTACATGCTCTAAACGTTTGTTTTTTTTACGAATTCGACTGCCAAAGCCACCATATGCAGTAAAATTTAAATCGCACAAAGGAACGCTTGCTCACTCTTAAAAAATGATGAAGTCACGGATTTTTGGTAGTAAACTTGTTCATAAAAAAGCAGTTATGGCTTATTGATAAAATAACATAACAAAAGTAGATGGCCAAGTTATATAGTTAATTCCGTTGAAAAAACGGAATCTGCCGATTGTCGTGATAAATGTGGTTCTTTCTGAGTCATTGGCAGTCGATTTTGTGAAAAAAAACTATATCCATTAGATGAAAAATAGTCAAGTTGTGAATGTGTTTGAAAATTTTTTTATGAAATGAAGAAATATTATTAGTTTTTTCCAAAGCGACACGATATGCGAATAAAGTCAAAGGAACAAAGTTATCGCTCTTCTCGAGACAGACTAACTTTTTTTACATCAAACTTTATTTGTCCGTATTCAGAAACTTTATAGCTCGAGAGAATGTTTTTATTTTGTTTTTAAACTGAAAATTGAATTTTTTATCGCAATCCATTCGTTCGAATCTGAATGGCTTTTTTCCATTAAACTTTTTTATCCTCAATTCAGCACCATTTCAGCTCGAGAGTTCATACTTGTTTCTACTTTCATTTTTGAAGGTCAGACATTTATTTTTTGAAAATATGCTCAAGACCAATAAAAAGGACGTAAAAAAGCCTGTTCAAAATAAACTATACGAAATTTTGTTATTCGCAATTAGAAGAATTAAAATCGCCGAAATAGGCGATATTTGCGAAAATCCCAAAATTGTCACCCCTACCCCTCGATAAAAATTTACATAAATACATACACAATTATACATTATATTCGACTTCAAATATTTTCAGTTTCAGTTTTCAAGTCTCAAATTGTTGTTAACTTTTTAACAATTATTGGAAACTTTCAATATAGAATGTATTAAATATTGAAATTGTTCAATTTCTATAACTCTTCTTGATTCGCAACCGTGGGATTTTTAAGTTTCACGATCCTAAATTAAAAATATATAAATTGTTTAAAAACCAAGAATTGTAAAATATCAGATTTTGTATACTGTCGAGTGCTTTCGCAATTGAAGTTCATTAAATTAACTTTTAATAGACTAAACGCTTCCGATTGAAAACCGAAAAAATGTTCATTATTTGAAATTTTATATTTTGGATCCTTTAAATTTGATAAAATGAAATAAAAATGAAATAAGATTGTTCAATTTGAATCATCGAAAGTTTTTAACTGTTTTATTTTAATATTACATTCTATTTTGAACATTACAGCCTGGCATTGTTTTAATTTTCACGATTTTATAAATTGTTAATTGTTTAAATTCGTTTTCATTTCGAATTTTTCAATTCGCTGGTTGATCGCTTCAATTTTTAAAAATTCGAATCAATAATGTTTGAGTTTTTACCAATTTGAAATTTAAACAGTCACATGCATTCCGAAATTACCCCTCATAGTGCGTTTTTATAGATTTCAATTAGTTAGTGAAAAATAATTATTTAAAAGAAAGAAAATGTGAAAAATATTGTTTTTTATGCAAGGATTATAACTCTCCTTCCTGACATGTAGCTCAAATTAAAACTGAATGCATTTTTGTCCAAGGCCACTGTGATTTTTTCGACCATGAAAACACCGAGTCTGCTAAAAATTTATATTTTGGGCAATTATGTTGACATTAAGAAATAATTTCAACACAACTATCGTCCTTAGGTCATCGTTACTTTAAGATAAATTACATATTTTGAAGTTATATACATGTTATCAAACGTGATTGTTAAATAATTTCCTAAAATTTAATATTTAAGTACATATGAATATGTTAAATTAATTTTGCTTGCTTTCAATTTACTTTCTACTAAATAATTATTATTCGTATTTTGGGAAAGATAAGGTGAAAATGTACACATAAAATGCAAAAATTATTATTTATTGGTCTCTTTGCTCGAAAGAAATATTTATTCTGCATTTAAAAATTCACTTAGCTTTCTCAAATTTTACCAAATTTCTTCAAACTTTATCATGTTTTTTTAATAACCCAGAAACTTTATTGCTTGTTACAGAAACAGCGAGAGGATCAAATTGAATTTTCTGCAACACCATTTGCAAATATATGATCAAGTCAACAAACCATCCACAAATCACTGAACTGTGAAATCTTTGATAACAAATGATACCAATTCTTGTAAAATTATGCTGTTTTAATTTTAATTACTTCAGTTGATAGAAAGCTGACTACTCGATCCAATCATTTTTGGAATCTCTCAAATGTCAAGACAGTGAAAAAATACGCGCATACGCATTCGATTAATTCGCATTATTTTTAAATTCATTTTGACCATTTTTTATTAAATTATTCTATTTATTTATAATCGCATGACAATGAAGGGCTCAATATGGCTACTGTGCGTCACAGTACTTTTGCACGAATCCTGGCAATTACAACCTGGTGATAATGAAGGTAAATTATCATTTGTAATTATTCACTTAACCTGTTTTTAATTTGATTTTAATTTATAGTTCTCCGTATTTAATTGATTTTTCCGCATTATACATTTTCAATTGCAATTACATAACTGACGTATTTCTCTTTATTAATGGTAAAGGTGAAGTATTCTTGAGTTGAAAGTAATTTTTTTATGATTGAAAATTTTTTTCTTATATATCTTTCTTCAATTATGTAGTACCTACACAATAATATGGTATTCTTTAGTTGGAGTAAAAAATAGAAAATTCGTTTTTTGTAAATATCAACGTTTTGATATCATTAAATTTTTGTCTCGTGCTTTATAAATAGTAGAATTATGAGATTATTAAATTAGTATTTTCGAAAAATTATCATTTTCGCATGTCGACTGTCATTAATTTTTTTTTATTTTCAACAATCATCTCTGACTTCTTTTAAGCATGTAAATTCGAAGATGCATGCATTATAATTATTTTCAAAATGCGTGAATAATCAAGAAAAACGTGTTTGAAAGTCTACCTATAATCTGGTTTCAATATCAGTACACGAGGAATTTATCTTTTTCTTGATCATTAGTTCTCCAAGACGGGAACATCATATTTGAATAACGATTTTCCTTACAACGAATATCTTACCAGGAATGCGGGAAATTCATAATTGCCTTTAATTCTAATTTAATCTTAAATAATTACATTTTAATTTTTTGATTTAAAGATATGTCCTTTTGGCTCAAGTCCGGCCAAGAAAATCTGCAGAGGGTATTATCTATGCGAAACATCGAGAAAAAAGCGAAAAACGTTATCATCTTTATTGGCGATGGGATGGGATTATCAACAATAACTGCAGGAAGAATTTTCAAGGGCCAGAGAAAGGGTTATCACGGAGAAGAATACAAACTCAACTTCGAAACTTTTCCCAACACTGGTCTTGTAAAGGTAAAAAAATGATATATTAATTTGAAAAATTATTTTGTAAATTATGTCAATATGAAAAATTATTGCAAAGCATACAGTCTTACTTAAACCACACATTTTCTTCCATTGAAACATAAAACTGGGTTACAGGAAAAGTGAAAATTAAATATCGTTATGTTCATTCACTTCCTCAAACAACATACAATGAGGCAAATTTCGAAAACATTTATAAAAACATGTTGTCATGAAAACATATAATTATTTTCATTTACAACGTCGAATAATTTCTTGAGTGACCTATTTTAGTCTTAAAGAATTGAATACTGAAGTTGATATACATTTGGATCAGGAAAGGAAAGATTGGAGGTCGTTTTTCATTATTTGAGACATTGAACTATGTTTTTAGAGAGATTGTCATAGACACTGAACACGAACTTGAAACGGTTTAATAGATACTGATCACTTTTTTTTATTTTAATGATTTTAATAAAAGGAAATATTTGTTTTTAGACTTACAACATTGATAGACAAGTCCCTGATTCTGCTGGAACTGCAACGGCTATATTTTCTGGTGTCAAAAGCCGATATAAGATGTTGGGACTTGATGCAAAAGCTCGTGTTGAGACTTGCGATGAAAGCACTAACAAATTGGCAAAATTATCAACAATTGCTGATTGGGCCCAAGAATCTGGATTGGACACAGGTCAGTCTTTCAATTTTTTTCTTTATATTTTCATATTGTTTGCTGCCTCATAGAGGAAGCTTTGTAATCGTAACATTTTCCAAAATTTTTAAATTCATTTAATTAAGCCTTCCTCAGTACTTTTTGTGAATTTCTATTTTTAAATTGATCAAAATGAAGACTTTGGTTTGTCTATTATTTAAAAAAATCACTAATGCTTCCTCTATGAGGAAGCAAATACATTTGCTAACGGGAAGCAAAGTGCTCGTGGAATGAGCACCATATAATTATAAATACGCAATCAAAGTGGAAGCACTCAATATCGAATTCACAGCTAGTTTATTTTATAACAGTATAACTTTTTCTTCTCTAAAGTACATTATTTTTCAAAATTGTCCTCTATATCTCCAAAGAAAATATTTTTTAATATTAATGAAAAATCCTACTTGGAAAAATTAATGTTACAAAATATCTCGAAAATATCGAACTCATTGTTGTCAAACACCTGATTGATTGCCTACGGCGTGAATATGACGTTTAGTAGCTGTTTTCAGTTTATTCTTAACAATTTTATGGACTTTGTTGAATGACAATTTCCAAATAAGGAATTTCAATTAAAAAAATTTATTTTTGAAAGAAAACATTTAAGTTGTAAATGATTCTTTAATAATAAAGGCAACAATTATGCTCTTAGGGCTATTCAAGTATTATGTAAGCATTTTGAGAGAGAGGGGGAGGTCTAAGTGGATGCTTATTATTGTACATTAGTAATACAAAAATGTGCTTACAATGGAGGGGGGGGGGGGGCAAGAATAGGAAAAAGTATGCTTACGTAATACTTGAACTGCCTCTTAAATTTTTGACCATATGTTTTAAAAATGACAAAGGGATGATTTGTCAACTTTTTCACATTAAAAAATAGACAAGGAAAATTAAATTATGGACAAAAACTTAGAATATCTTAATTTACGAATTGTTCGCTTCTGCCAAAAAAAACAAACAAAGTAAGCGCTGCGCGCCTACAAAAAGGGTTTCGTAGTCTATCAATACGTCAATTAGGTCTTAATAGAATCTTTGGAAAAATTACAAAAAAAATGTCTAAAGACAAAAAAATGTAATTTTTTTTTCAATTTCAAAAAAAGTAAGGGCTCCTCCGCGGGGCTATGAAACCCTAAAAATGGTCGGTACCCGTGAGCAAAAAATCACCGGCACCAAGAATAAGATCTTAGAAAGAATTAAAAAGGATTTTGGTTTTATTTTAAAAGGTTAATTCTGAGTTTTAACATTTTTTTACATGTCAAAAAAGAATCAGGAAGATTTTGAGACCATTTTTTTTAATTTCGCAGGATTAAAAACGTTTGTAGGAAAACTGAATTATTTCAAAAGATACTTCAAAGTTTTAGAAATTTTGAAAAAATTCCAAATTCATTTAAATCTTGTGAAGGTTTTAAAAAAACAAAAACAAAATGTAGATTTTTGAAGGGGTGCGTCTAGTCGTTCCGAAAAATTGGGGGAGTTGTAAAAGGGGATAGACTAAACGTTCCGAAAATTCGGGACGACTAACCAAGCTTATGAAAAATATTTGACTAGTCTTCCCAAGTTTCGAAACGACGAGACACTTCGATTTTGAAGATTTCGAAAAAAGAAACTTTTTAAGAATTTTAAAAAGTTTCAAGATAATAAAAGAATTTGATTGAAATTTCTGGAATTTTTTGATTTAAAAAAATTTCAGGAATAATTTGAGGTAGTTTAAGATATGTATTTAGGCATTTTAGAAGTTTTTAAGAGATCAAAGATTAACTGATTATAATTTGGTTGACATTTTTTTCTTTCTTGATCAAAAATGGTGCTTGGTTGGAAATTTAACTATTTTGTTGAAAATTCGTCTTTTTCATCTGAAAATTCATTTTTTTTTGTATAAATATAATCGTTTTTTGTAATGCAACTATTTACTTGCAAATTATTCTATTTTGGTTGAGGATTAAACTATTTTGTTTAAAAATTCGCTTTTTTTGGATGAGTTCAAGTTTAAAATTGAAATATTCTCCATTTAAATATCAAATATTACATTTTTTGTTAAGAATTAATCCGTTTTGGTTGGAGATTCAACTATTTTGTTGAAATAAATATTTGCTCGAAATTTTTATTTTGTATTAATTGCCTTAAGATTCCTAGATAGTACAAATGATTTTTCATTTTGAAAAATTAATTTCCAAAGAAAATATTTCGAAAACATTCCAAAATTTCCAGAAAAGGTTCTAGAAGATTTTAGGAAAATTTTTTTTTATGTTCTAAATTTTAAAAATAATTTGAGCCAGTTTAATACATATAGGAATTATAGAAGTTTTGAGGAGATTAAAAAGTAACTAATTGTAATTTGGTTACATTTTTTTTCTTTCTTGATGGAAAAATCTAGTTTCATTGAATATTCAACTATTTAGGTGAATATTCGACTTTTGTGTCTGAAAATTCATCTCTTGATGGAAAATTAAGCTTTTTTGTTTAAAAAAGGAACTGTTCAGTTACGAATTATCCTGTTTTGGTTATAGATTGAATTATTTTGTTGTAAATTCGTTTTTCTGGATAAATTCTACTCTTTTTGATTTAAAATAAAAATCTGTTTTAGTTGAAATATCAAATATTACATTTTTGTTGAGAATTCATATTCTTTGGTTGAAATTTTAACTATGCTCGGTTAAATATTAAACTGGTATGTTAAAAATTCTATTTTTTGGCTGAAGATTCATCATTTTAGTTGAAAATTCATCTCTATGGTTGGAAATGTAACTATTATTTTACAAATTCTTCTTTTTATCAGAAAATTCTTCTTTTTGATTGAAAGTTATTCAGTTTTAGTTGAGGATTCAACTATTTTGTAGAAAATTCGTCTTTTTTGGATGACTTCAACTCTTCATTTTAAAATAAAAATATTTCTTAATAAAATATCAGCTATTACATTTCTCGTTGAGAATTCACCTTTTCTGGCTGAACATGCAACTATTTGGTTGAAAAAAAATAAACTTAAAAATTAATATTTATTTGAAATTTTCATTTTGCATTAGACATTATTTTCCCCCACAAATCGGAAAACTACACGCGTGCGTAGCGCGCTATTGATGATGCCAGTTATGGTAAAAATATCATTTGAAATCAGTTCCTCCCCTCCCCAAATTTGAATTTTAGACGTTCAGTTTGGAAGTTTGAATTCTTTTGTATTGATAAAAATTATATAATTTGCAATGCTTTCTCTTTAAAAAATAACAAAATAAATTGTAAAATTGAAAAACTTGTTTTTGTAAATCTTATCTCCAAAAAATAGATATGCTTATATTTATTTTATACTATTTTATACTAAAAGAATTCAAACTTTGTTGAACATGAACTTGAACTTCGATTTGCTCGAGATGCCATCATGATGGGTTAACTGCCTGTTGCATAATAGAATCCATCCCATTACATCTATTACAGTTATTATGCATGCTTTTCAACTTTTAGTACCCATTATTTGCATTCTGCATACATTATTGTTTCATCCTTGCCAATGTCTCACAATTTTTTTCTCGGGGAATTGAGTTTTAGTAGTTACATTTCTGAATGTCGTGATTTAAAAAAAGTAAAAATGTTAGAAATAAAGATAAGCAGAAATTACCGTGCATAAATATAAATTTAAGTCTATAAAAAAAAGTATTTTCTCTAAAATAGAGGATTAAATATTTTTAGCTAATAATAACATAGAAAAAAAGTTTTGTTTTAGGAAAGATGGCCTTCTTCTCAAGATAAAGAATAGGCTGAGGCTCTTATTTAACAAAAAATATAATTTTTATTCAAAAAATAGGCCTAATTTAAGACTTTTTTCTGTGAATAATAAGAAGATAAATTACATATTTTCAGCAAATTTTTCTCAGTATTTTCTTGTAAATGTTGCAAAATATTACTTTGGGTAATATTGAGAGCGTGAAATACTGACGAGGCATATCCTTGTCTAATCATCATTGCGTTCATTGCTCTGTTCAGTAGTCCTTGAATAAGTTGAGAAAATCGTGAGGCTAATACTGAATTCTATGATTAATTTAGTTTTACAAGTTTCTTCTGGTTTCAACAGGAAAATAAGGAAAATCAAATATTAATGTAACTTTGAAATTAAAAAGAGTGCCCGGAGATGAAACTAGGCACGATTATGGTTACTACAAAAATTAACTTGAGCTACATAATAAAAATAACTATTTTGTAACAGGCTTTTTGAAGTTTTAGGAATTGATATTTTTGTCAATTATTTCAATATCCCCTTAATTTAAATTACTTTGGCGGATTTGAGTTAATTAAACTTTTCAAAATGTTATTTGATTCTAGATTTTGAAGAAATTTACGTTTATTTCGAATCAAGTTGGAAATAGTTTTAAAATTATTTTTTAATTAAGTAGCACACGAAAAATTAGCAACATTTTTAATTATTTATAAAAGCTTTGACATTTAATTAAGATATACAAGTTTTCGCGTTTTGAATTTAGAGGGGTTTTCAATTAGGAATCAACTATGATATTGAATTGTTTATTAGTTTATATCAAAACTTAAAAACATTCAAATTGGATTATATTGAAATTTGAAAGAATCTCAATTAGAAACTGGAAAAATGTCAGATTTTGCAAGAGAAACATTTCCAGATAAGAAATCGGACAATTTTTCTATCTTAATGATAAGTAACACAATCTATATTATCACCCAGATTCATCAGTCTCTTTGAGAGTGAAACCAAATTCCCGGCATCAATCTTAATTACTATGAAGTAGCAATTTTAAGATAAAATTATATCAGAAAATCATTTAATTGCACAATAGAACTTTAATTTTAGAATACGGCGTCGAACTACAGACCCCTTTTCATGTCAATCTCTCTGATATTGACAATTATATGACGAATTGCGATATTACGGTAATTAATCTAGCATAGTTCGATCTAAATTAGTCGATCAATCATTACTTATTGACACAATGATTATGTAATAATCAATTACCAATATAAATATTATTATTAATTTCTTTGAGAATGTTGATTTATGATGTTGACTTAGGACCAGGTTGATTTAAAAACAATTACATTGTTTCAAACGTTTCGGCACACAATCGCGTGCCCTCATTAGTGAATTTGATTAAATTAGTAAAAATCATATCATTTATTATAGGGACGCAATTTACCATTGGAAGTGTTATTCTTTGGTTGATATTGTAGTTTTTAAATTATATAAAAAAACTTCATATTTTTATTTTTCAAAATCAAAATGTAAGAATTTGCTGTTATCATTACCAATTCTTATCCCCCTCCCCCAAATTGTTGGCACCCTTCTCAAATTATTTAAATAATACGACTATTTGGCTGGCTTTGCTTTAATTAATTTAATTTTGCTATCATTTCAACGTATAATGCATGTGTTACTTATACAGTGCAATCAAATATTTATCCAAAATCAAATAAATTCACCTCGTTTTTTTGCATGCCAATAATTGGGTTAAGGTTTTAAGAATTCGTAGTCTTACGTATTAATTTTTTTTTCAAAAATGGCACTATGGGAAAAACACAAAATGATCAAAAAGCATTGTTCTTTGATTTAAAATTTTACTTTCACAGAAATAATTTCTAATTATGAGAAACAATTAATTTCTTTTTAATTTATAAATTAAAAAAAAATTTTGAAATTTTTCTTTAAATTAATTTTATATACAAAAAATTAAAGAAATATGTTTTCATCAAATGTATGACGGTATACATTTTTTTCAAAAGAATTCCTTAACTACAATGTGTTTTGATAATTTTCCATTTTTACTACAGTATACATTTTTTCATCATATGTATGTCGCTGTAATTTTTTGAAGAATTATTATTTAATTACAGTGTTTTCTGATAATTTTGTATTTCACTACAGTGTGATTTTAGAAAAAATGTTACTAATTCCATTTTAAATTAGGCAAAATTTCAAGAAAAATCTTATTACATTTTTTTTCTCGATTTGTTACCATCATTCAAAAATTACCTGCGGCTTATCAAAAATTGATAGACATTTTTTTCAAAATGCAGTATTTTCCGAACGAGCTTGATCTGAAATGGAATGGATCAGAAATAATATTTTTTGATGCTAACAGAAAATTCGTTACTTTTCGAAAAAAATTTTCTTTATATAATTTAAAAACTGCGAAAATAACCAAAGAATAACACTTTTAATAGAAAATTGCGTCCCTGCAAGAAAGTACACATGTAATTTTTTTAAACTGTTTTCAATTTATCTGACCTTAAAACCAACAACAAATATCAAAATTCTCAAAGAAATTTATTATTGAGGGTCAGTAAACCCGTCGATCACCATTATTAATAACCACAGGCTGAACAATTATACATAGTGAGAAATATTGTATATAATTTTCATTTGTGTTATAGATTTTTTGTATGAAACAAATGGAAATTAGGTATACTTTTTCCCACAATGTATTAACTATAAATAATTTTTCTGCCTGGTAGTAGATTATATTTTTGACTCCATGTATACCCTTTTCAAGAGGGTATATATAAACCCTCCAACAAGAGATCGTCAGACATAAAACCCTTTAGCTCATCGCATCCAGTGGGTTTGTCAGTTTCTAAAATTCCCTACCTTCCGCAGCCAATTTTTTATTAGAAACGCTGGCATTCGTCTGATCATTTGTTCAGAGAAGTGGAAAACTGCAGAAAACCAAAATTTCATGTGGGCATCGAATGCCCACATTCATCTTCGGCGTCAAACCTCCCATTCGACAGTAGTTAAAAGCAGTAAAAACACGACTAACCGAGAATTACGAATGGTCATCCATCCGAGCACTAATCGTGCCCACCCGTGCTTAACATTCAAGATCTCGACGAGTCGAGAATCACCACCTAAGCGTCCTAAGCTACTGCTGTCAGTTTCCGCCTGGTGCTGAATAAAAAAATTACAAGAAATTTAACAATAAGTGTAATTTAACACAAGTTTAGTATCATATGATTTTAAAGTGCTTCAGACAAGAATAGTCCTAAATTATATAAGTTATTTGAAGACTGAAGGGTTTGGAGGACTGCGTATTAAACCTAAAATAGCAGTCTGGCCCCTACAATCGTCAGAATTTAACTCTATTGAGCTATTGTGGGAAGATATGGACACAAAGATTCGCGCACATTATTCAACCTTTCATGAAGATCTATGTCCTAAGTTACTGCATGTCTAATGAAATGCAGGAGGAAACATTAACTCTCTGGCATTACCAAACCATTATTTCATCATATGGACGAGCCGTACTCAATTCTTTACAAAAAAATATGCTGAACGCCTTTATTAATACATATTAAACTATTTTCAGGGTTGCTACAAAATCCCAATTTCGAAATTCTCTTTTGTTTCCAAGATTAATATTTTTGGTTTGAAAATTCATTTTTTAGTAGAATTTTAATCTTTTTTGGATAAAAGTGCAACTGTTTGGTTGAAAATTAAGTTTATTTGTTTAAGGATTTCATTATTATTTGAATGTGGAACCACTTTGTTAAAAAAGCATTGTTTTTTTAAGATTCATCATTTTTTTTTTACTGAAAATGTAACTTTTTCATTTTCGTTTGAGAATTAACTTTTTTACTAAAGTTGACCTTTTCTATATTTAGTTGGAAATGTATCCTTTTAGTTGCTAATTCAACTATTTGTTGGAACATTCATGTAGCTTATTGAAAATTCGCCTTTTTTGGTAGAATACTAATCTTATTTGATTGAAAATTAGAATTTTTTGTTTTAAAATTAATCTCTATTAGTGGATATTTCATCTTTTTTTGTTGAAATATTAACTAATACATTTTTTGTTGAGAATTCATTCTTCAGGGTTTAAAACTCAACTGTTTTCTAAAAAATTCAATTTTTAGCTTAAAAATTCGACTATTTGGTTGAAAATACAACTGCTTTTGGTTGAAGTTTGTTTTTTTGTTGTTTGAAAATTCGACTATTTAGTTAAAAAATTTTCTTTTCTGGTCGAAAATTCAATTGTTTTGTTGAAAATTTATCCTTTTCGATTGAAAATCTAACTTTTGCGTTAAAAAAGTCCTATTTTTTGGTTGAAATAATTTTTGAAATTATTCCGGTTATAAATTATTCTGCGGTAAAATATTATAAGATTTAAAGGCTGGTCTTTGAATATTAATGCTCAGGAAAAATAACAAATTTTCCAGGGAAAAGTCAGGGAACTTTGAAAATTAAGTATTTCGGCCACCCTGAAAACATCAATATTTTTCAACATACATTTTTAATTTATATAGGTAATTCGTCCCATTTTTCAGTCACTAATAGAAAATTTTCCTATTTCAAAGAATTAGAAAAAATTTGCATGATATGACAGACGTTTAATCTTTGCATGACTCAAAATCAGAAGACAGAATAATTCTACCATTCATTCATTCATGCTGTCCACAAAGACTTGTTTCAAGATCCTAATTTGAGAATCCTTCAATTTTTAAACGAAGTTTGAAACTGTTTAATTTTTAACGCTTTAAGTGGTGAAGATAACAGTGATTTTTATTTGACTGAAAGCACATTTCTTAGTAAAAAAATCTATCTAGTCACTTTATATTACATGATATGATTGTTATTGTTAATATAATTATCATCTTTAAAATTTCTGTAATTTCAATAAAAAATTAGACTCGGATTTTAGGTGCACAATTTCAAAACAGTTTAATTTTTGAAGCCTTGAAACTTAAGCTTTTTGCTTGAAAATCTATCAAGATTGCAAACTTTCAAATTAGCAGCCCTAATAGTCAGTTTTGAATAAAAAATTTTTGACTTAAATATTGTAAGCTTTTTGGTTTCAATTTGAAACGTACAAAATTGTGTGGGTCTTAAATTATTCTACATAGTAGAACATCAAATTGAAAGACTTTATAGTTGCACAATTTTCAGTCTGAAGGATTTGTAATAAAACCATTTTTAATTAAATGATTTCAAAATTAATGAAAAAAAATTAAAAAATAACGAAATAATAATTCTGAAGAAAGTGTTAAAAATTAATCGATTTGAAATTAAAAAGTTAAAAAATGTGTTGTTTAAAATAATGATAGATAAAAATTCAGTGGGTTGTAATGAATTCCGCAGTAATTGAATAATTTCTTCATTTTTGAATGGTTACAATTTCAGAGTTGTGAATTTTCATATTAAAGACTAAGTTTTCAATTTTTCTCTCTCATAAGTAACTATTGATTCGATGATGACTGTTGAAAAATTTAACTTTATCCAAATAAATTTAAATTTAAATGGTTTTTGATTGAACATTTTTTCATCTTAAATGGAGAAAATGTCAGTGAATTTAACTTTCGATTTCAGAAAAATTTGTTTCATCAATCCTAATGCTTAATCAATGCGTTTAATCAAATTATATAATTACAGAAATTTTGACTTTGGAACATTCAATTTAGTTTGCAGTTTCAAATAATCAAATTTTATACATTTCGTATTTAAAATTATTTAAATTCAAAAGTTTTGAAAAACAAATTATTTGAAAATATAATACACGTTTTGATAAAAAAATTTATTTGATTTTCTGGGAACGAAATAAATTATTTGTATAAAAAATTTGTCATGCTTATTTAGCTTCTGTAGCAACTTTTTATTTTGGTGAAAAATTAAAAACTCGATTCTCAATCGCTACCCAAAACCGATTTTCAAAACATGTGAAATTTTCATTCAAAAGTCTTGGACAGATTACTCAGAGTTTGTTCAAAAATGTTGAATTTCCATGCCAAGGCCAGATTGACATAGAACAGTTGAATTTTTATCAAAGAAAATTAATTTCCATTACAAAAACTTATTTTGAATTTTAAAAACTTATTTTCTACAAAACAGTTGATTTTCAACTGGAAAATATGAATTAAAAAAAATATATTTTTCAACGACACAGTTGAATTTTCAAACAAATAGTTGCATTTTTTGTTACAAAATTAATTTTCTACCTAAAAACATGAATTTCCAAAAAAAAATGTAATAGTTGATATTTCAACCAAAACATATTTCAATTTATTATCAGCAAAGACGAATTTTCAACAAAAGACTAGAATCCTAAAAAAATGAATAATTTGCAACCAAACAGTTCATTGCTAACCAAAAGGAATTATTTTTTACAAAGAATTATGAGCCTTCAATCAGAAACGAAACGAATTTTTACACAATGTAATTGAATTTTTAACCAAAGAAATTAATTTTCAACAAAGTAGTTCAGCATTGGATCAAATAGTTGAATTTTTACCAGACTGTTGAACTTTCGAGCCCAAAATACGAATTTTCTACAAAACAATTTAATTTTTAACAAAAAAAGTTCATTTTCAATCAGAACATATTTATTATTAACCAGACAGTCTAATTTTTGATCAAAAAATGAAATTTCTGAAAAAGAAATGAATTTCCACATTAACTAGACGAACGTTCAAATGAATAGTTAAATTTTCAATTGAAAAAAAAAGTTCATTCAAGAACGGAAAAATTGCCAATCAAATTATTGAATTTTCAAGTTAAAAAGACGAATTTTTAACAAAACGAATTTTCAACCAAGAAGGATTACTTTTCAACGAAATTTTTGAACTTTTAAAAGGTTCGACTAAATTATTTAACCTTTAAGCCAAAAGAGGAATTTTCTGTACAAAAATTGAATTTTCAACCAGGAAATATAAATTTTGAGCAAAAAACTCAATTTTCAACAAAATAGTTCAATTTTCAACCAGAGATAAACCTTCATTAAAAAAAATCCAACAAAGCAGTTCAACTTTTACCCAACGCAGTTGAATTTTCAATTAAAGAAGAGCAGTTTTCAAAAAAAAAAAAAAAAATGATTTAACAAAGTGCTTCAACCAAAATTAAAAACAAAAAGTTGAATCTTCAAGCACAGAAGATTCATTTTCAACCAAGCAGCTGCAATTTTATTCGAGAAAGATGAAATTTCTACTCAAACAGATCAATTTTTAAATCAAGAAGACAAAATTTTCATCAAAAAAATATTTGAATTTTTATCCAAAAAAGATTTTAGTTTGGCATTTTTGTCCAAGTAACAAATCGTAACAAAATCGCCCCCCCCCCCCCTCTAGCTGTTACGTAATTTAAGTACGTTCTCTAAGATCAAGTGTAATTTTCAATAGTTATTTATTTTATGACTGCATTAATTATTGTTCAAAGACTTAGTTTTCTATACTCGTGATTTCGAGGACGAGACTTCTCTATTAGAGACAAAATTTTACAATTTACAATATAATATTCATAGAAGCGAATATGCATTGGCCTTGTCCTCGACGTCTACAACCGTTAATTATGATAAGCGAGAAATCTAGTTTAATTTCTTATCTCGTGGTTTTGAAACTTGCCTCTTTCGTCAACAGTGATAATAATGGAAAAAAATATAGAGGCAGGTAGTGAAATTGTTATGTACGTGTACCTGCCGACCAATGAGCGTGTCAGGGTGACAAGTCTGCACTCAATTAGGAATCAGTACAGGGAGGGCCTTGGTAATGTTACACGTAGTGAAAATGTATTCAATCATTCAGAGGCCGCCAGACGACCTTCTATTATGTCGAGGGACCCTTCAGCACTCTTCTTCCTCAAAAAATTTGTTTTAAAAAATTTTTTCAAATCTTGTTTACTATTTACTAAAAAAGTTGTTAAAATCCCAATGTTCACAATTCATTTTTTTCCCACAGAAAAAAAATCTTTCTTGAACCAAAATAACTGTTTTCTTGGATATAGATGAAAAGCTGTTTGATTCAAAGAAATTTTGGTTGATTCAATAAAATATTTAATTGACAGAACAAAATTTTATTATTGAAACAACCGAATATTCCATGTACCAAAATATTTGGTTAAAATAACCAAAAAATGTAGTTGGGTCAACTAAATATTTTGTTGTCCGTATATAATAGTCATATTCTATGGTTGAAGCAACACAAATTTTGTTGCTTCAACCAAATTGTTTTCTGAGTGCATGTATTGTATTTCATTCCATTTCACTTCCAACTTCAGCTCTACTTTTCTCGCCTGAAAACGTAAATGTTGATTTAGATATGTCGTAGGCATTTAGAAGTTTTAGGCAGAATTTTGTACGAAATCTTTACCTAGCGAACAAGTGCCTGGTTTCTTTAAGTATTCAGAAGAATACTTAAGAAAACTTCTCAACGCCTGACGCATTTTAGGCAATTGGAAGAAACAAACAATACAGCATTAAACACACATATTAAATGGGTATCTAACAATTTATTATTATTTTTATTTGAATAATGAAATAAACGTTCAAAAAAGAATATAAATATCGATTTTATGTCATATATTTAAAAAGGCTTTCAATTTGAGTTCACCTTTTACTTACTTATCATTTAATTACTATAAATAATTCTCCATAATTTTTGATTTAATGATTATAGGCCTCGGACTCGTTTAAGAATTCATGTTTTTTGGTTCAAAATTTTATTATTTGGTTCAAAATTGAATCACATTGTTAAAAACTCAACAATTTTGTCAAGAAGTCATACTCCTTGGTTAAAATGTCAACTCTTTTGTTGGAAATTGGTATTTTTGACTTGAAAATTCAACAATTTGATTGCAATTTTTTTTTCTTCTTGGGCTAAGCAATTTTTTTGGGTTGAAAATTCATCTCAGTCTGTAGGAATTGCACCTCTTTGGTGAAAATGCAACTGTCTGGATAAAATTGAATCCGTTCCAGTTGAAAATGAACTTATTTGTTGAAAATTCAACTGTTTTGTAAAAAGTTTTAATTTTCTGCTTGAAAATTCAACAGTTTGGTAGAGAATTTAACTACTTGGTTGAAAAATTATGTATTTTGTAATAAATTCATCTTTTTGGTAAAAATTAATGTTTTGGTTGAAAGTTCAAATGTTTGGTCAAAAAATAATCTCTGTTAGTTGAGGATTCGATTATTTAGTTGAAAATTCGTTTTTGTTTGTTAAATCCAATTTTTTTTTTTCATCTTGAATTTCAAAAATATATATATATATTTTTTTTTAATATTCAGTGGGGAGATTATATTGATCCTCGATGGAAATAATTGTTCATAATATTGGATGTTATTTTTGTAACTGTCTTTTCCAGAATAAAAATTAACCACTGATGAGGGCCACCATTGTGCGCCGAAACGTTTGGTTCAATTAAAAATTAATTGAATTATTCATTCTGACCCTAAAGCCAAAATCAACATCCAATATTAGAAACAATTTTTTTAAATATTAACTATCACATTTTTCGTTGAAAATTCATCTTTTTATGTTCAAATTAACTACTAGAATAAAAATTAAAATACTTCCTTGAAAGTTAATTTTTTTGGTGGGAGATTCATAATTTTAGCTTAAACTTTGTTTTTTTGTTGTTGAAAAATTAATTCTTTGCACTGAAAATTTAACTATTTGTTGAACATTCAACCGATTAGTTGAAAATCAAGTTTTTTGTTGAAGAGTCATATTCTGGGGTTGAAAATTCTATTGGTTTGTAGAAAATCCATATTTTTCGCTTGAAAATTTAACACTTTGAACTATACCATTTTTTTTATTAATTGATCTTTTTTCAATCCAGAAATTCCACTTCTCAGTTGGAATTGTTTAGAAAGTAGCATCATGCCTTTTGTACAAGCTATTTAGCTGAAAATTCATGTCATTTGTTGAAAATTCGTCTTTTTGATATAAGCTATTCTTGATTGAAAATTCAACTATTTGGTTAAAAATGTATGTATTTTTTTTAAATTACGCCTTTTTTGGTGGAAAATTAATCTTTGGTGTTGAAAATTCGTTTTTATTTGGTTGCAGATTAATTTTTTAAACTAAAAATCAAACTATCTTGTTAAACATTAAACTGATTGGTTGAAAGTTAAATTCTTTGTAGAAAATTCATACTATCGGGTTGAAAATTCGTATTGTTGGGTTGAAAATTCATTTTTCCGCTTGAAAATCAGAATTTTTAAATATATGACATAAAACCATTATTCCTATTATTTTGTTAAATTATATTTTATTAATTAGTTGAAAATAGAAATAGAATGCTAGATAGCTCTGTGGTTTGTTTTTACGTTTCCAGTATTTTCTTTGTTTATAATAATTAATAATATCGAATTGAAAGCATTTAAAATCTACAAAAAATATATTGAAGGATTTTAAATTGAAAAAGTTTCAATTCAAACTATTTTAGAGTAGATAAAGTTTTTAAAAAGGAACAATATTTCGAATGGAATGAAAAGGAATTGAACGTATATAATTTCTAAATAAAAGCGTTTAAAATTGGATAATTTGGAACTAAAAAAATTCAGAATAAAATTTGGAAAATTTGACAATTTCAAAACGTTAAAAATTGAATATTTTTAGATTGGATTTTTGGAAATTAGATGGTTTTAAATTCAAACGAATTGAAATTGTATTATTTCTAATTGAAAGCTTTTAATCTTAAGTGATTTAAAATTGAAAACTTTTGAATTTAAATAATTGTCAATTAGAAGAAATTAAAATTGGATAACTTAAGATTGAAAATTACGATAAATAAGTGTTCAAATAAATATTTATTATAAATATTTTCTCAAATATAGTCGGCATCATCAAGCTTCTGAAATTATATAATTTTAAACTGTTATTGCATTACAAAATTGCAATTCAAAATTTAAATTTATTAGACAAATTTTTCTAAAATCAAAAAATAAATTCAGCGTCATTTTCACCGTTCAAAATGGAAATATATCCAATTATAAACATTTAAAATTGAATTATCCCAGAAAAACGTTCAATATCAAAATTAATTTTAAATGGGAACCTTCAAAAATGAACACAATAATTTCTAGGACGAAACTTTCAAAATTAAACGAATCCGAACTTTATTTAAAACTGAAAAAATCGTCACGAAAAAAAAGTCAAAAAAATTCGCCAAGAATTGTGACATTAAAATTTGCTCATAACAAACAGTTTCATTTTCTTTAATGTAATAATTTTGTAAATATATTTAAATAATTAAGAGGTTTGAGGAAAGAGTATAAACCAAATTATTCTGAAATCTGTTTTTTTATTTTTGAAATCTGTTTTACTATTGTACAATAGTTGTTGGTGGAATGGTTTTGGTCTCAGTTTTGGTAAAGCTTGAAAAATTGTTGCGATTTATTTATGTGTTCAGTTTTCGATAGCAAATAATAATGCAAAACCATATTTTAGAAAAAATCATTTTTAGTCAAGTAAGCATTTTTTGAAATACTAAAAAAATGAAATTTCAATCATTTTCAATTCGAAGCAATTAAAAAATTGGACAATTTGAATTTAAGAACTAAATTGCATTTTTCGAAATCAAAGCTACTGAAATTCTAGAATTTTAAATTTGTATGCTATTTAAAACAATTACAACTCAACATTGAATTTGATAAGTCCAATTTTTGTAAGTTCAAGAAATAAACTTACCGTCAATCTCAAAGTTCAAAAAAAATGTTTCAGCTATAAATATTTAAAATTGAATTATTCTAAAAAAATGTTCAAAATAAAAAGTAATTCTAGATTTTAAACTGAAAAAATATGAATTACTAAAATTCAAATTAGTTTAAAGTTCAGAACTCTAAAGTAGTAGCCATTCAAAATTGAAGAAATTATTTAATTACTGAGTTATCTCTTTATTTTAATTTGAAACAATACATTTTTTAACTTTTTAATTTTTATTATTTTTAGGGCTCATTTTTTTATTTTTCTTATGTTTCAGAAAATCACAAGAAATTATTGTCTTAATTTTTCATTGTTTTGAGTTTATTCTCGAGGCTTTTAATTCAAAGCTGTTTACTTACAAATCCTTTCAACTGAAAATTGTGTGACTATCTAATCTTTGAACTTGATATTCTATGATTTCGAAGAATTTAAAAGACCATATAATTTTGTACATTTTTGATTGAGACCAAACAATTTAGAACAGTTGAATCTAAAACTATTAAATTTAAAACTGACTAAAATTGAAACCAAGCCGTTTAGAATATTAAAATCTAGAATTATTAAATTCATAACTGACAATCAAAGCTTTTAATATAAAATTTTTCAAGTTTGGAAGATTCAATAGTGAAATTGGCCTGACCATTGTAATATTTGAATTTAAAACTACCACATTGTGAAATTCGAAACCTCTAAAAATTAATAAATTTCCTCGTTTTCAAACGTTTCAAGGCATTACAGAAATTTCAAAGATGATTATTATATTATTAATACTATTATATCATGTGTAGTATCAAGTGATATTTAAAGTGAGTGAATGGATTATTTTACGAAAAAATGTGATTTCAGAAAAAAAATCACTGAAAAGCGTTAAAAATGAAGCAATTGCAAACTTCGTTTAAAAATGGAAGGATTCTCAAATTAAGACATTTAAGTCGTTTTTAACGACTACGTCGTTAAAAAAATTAACCTTTACATTTTTTTTGGTATTTCAGGTTTCGTAACAACTACTCGTGTTACACATGCAACTCCCGGTGCACTTTATGCTCATGTTAACAATAGGGATTGGGAATGTGAAACAGCAATTCCCAGGGAACACAGAAAATGTGTAAAAGATATTGCGAGACAACTAATTGAAGACGCGCCAGGAAAAAATTTCAAGGTAGTAAAACATGTTCAATTTATATTTAATAACTAGTTAAGTAACAAAAATTGAAACGTCTACTTTGGGGAAGTTAAAAAACTATACTTAACACTGCCAGGGAGAGGGGATCACCCAGAACGTGGCATCACACATGGAAAATATTAATGTTAATAACAAACTTTTTAAATGCTTGAAAAAATTAAGATTAGTGATTATGTTTTTGGATCGGAGTTAATCTCTTTTGGTTAAAAATTCAAACATTTGGTTGAAGATTTAACCATTTTTTTTTAAATTCGTTTTTCTGTTGTTGAAAATTTACCTATTCTATTCTTTGTTGAAAATGTATCATTTTTAGTTCAAGATTCAACTTTTTTCATTGAGATTTCATTTTCTTTGTTTGTTGAAAATTCAATTACTTGGTTGAACTACTTTGTTAAACTACTTTGTTAAACTACTTTGTTAAACTACTTTGTTAAACTACTTTGTTAAAC
>CAKNXH010000198.1:655139-674717 GCA_932178445.1 Andricus quercusramuli | reverse complement strand
TGTTAAACTACTTTGTTAAACTACTTTGTTAAACTACTTTGTTAAACATTCATTTTATTGGTTGAAGATTTACCTTTTTTGTTGAAAATTCGTTTTTTTTTTTGTTGAAAATTAATTTTGTTAACTGAAATATCCACTATTGTTATGTTTATTGTTACTATTGTAACATTATTGGTTGAAAATGTATATATTTTATTGTAAATTTGACTTTTTTCGTTAAATATTGATTGTTTTTAGTTCATTATCAAACAAGTAGTTTAGATTTGTACTACAAACGATTTTGTAAAGAATTTATATCTTCGGTTGGAAAATTTAATGGTTTTGTTAAATAATCGTCTTGTTAGCTTAAAAATTCTATTATTTGCGTAAAAAAATCAACTATTTGGTTAGAAATGAACTTTTTGATTGAGAATTCATACTTTCGGGTTAGAAATTTAACTGTTCTCTAAAGCATTCACCTTTCTGGATTAAAAATTCAACAATATAGTCGAAAGTTGCACTTCTTTCTTAAAAATTCGTTCTTTTGTTTTCAAATTCATCATTTTAGTTACAAATGCCACTATTTTGTTGAAAATTTATATGATTTGTTAGGAATTTAACTATTTTGTAGAAAATTAAATTATTTTATTAAAAATTTAACTGTTTTGTTGATCTTTGTGGGTAGAGAATTCGTCCTTTTGGAATGAAAATTCAGCTATTTGGTTGGAAATGCAAGCATTTTTCGAGGAAAGTTAATCTTTTTTATTTAAAAAGTCGACGATTCGGTTAAAAGTTGATCTTTTTTGGATGAAAATTAATGTTTTAAACAGAAACTTTAACTATTCCAGTATTGATGGAAAATTTTTGTATTTTATGGTAAATTCTTGTATTTTTGTTTAAAATTGATAGTTTTCTGTTTAAAATTCAACTACTTGGTTGAAAATTGATTTTTTGTTGAATGTTTATATCTTAGAGTTGAGGCGTTAAGTGTTTTGTAGAAAATCCGTCCTTTTGGCTTAAAAATTCGTCTTTTTGCATTCGAAATTCTTTTATTTTCGTAGAAAATTCAACTATTTGGTTGAAAATTAACTTTTTGGTTGAAAATTTATATTTATGGGCTAAGAATTCAACTGGTTTTCAAAGAATTGACCTTTTTGGTTTGAAAATTCAGCAATTTGTTAGAAATTTGGTTTCTCCCTTGACTGACAAATCTTTATAATTATATATCTTCATTATAAATTAACAATTAAACAATTGAAAACTTCTCTCAGTTGAAATATCATATTTTTCATTGAGAATTAATATTCTTTGACTGAATATCAAAAACTACTTTCAGATGAAATTTGAACTTCTTTGTCAAATTTTAGTTTTTTTCTTTTGTTGAAAATGTAACTGTTTTGTTTAATTTTCGCCTTTTTGTATACAAAATTCGTCTTAATTTTTTGTTTGTTGAACTTTCAACTATTTGGTTAAAAAATCATCTTTTTTGACTGAAAATTCATTTTTTCGGGTTTTAAAGTCAATGTTTTTCTGCAATATCAGAATTTTTAGCGTGAAAATTCAACTCTTTCGTTGAAAATTCAACTATTTTGTTTAAAATGCAATATATTTTGATTTGAAATCTCAGCGTTTCATATTGAATTCAATATGGTATTACCTATTCATTAATTTTGCTTGAAATAATTTATTCCCCTATTATTCTCCTATTTTCGTATGAAATCTATTAAAATACAAAATTAATTTGTATAAATTATAGCAGTAGCAATAATGTTCTAAAAACTGTACTGTAAAGAATTGCAAAAATATGGTTTAAATTAAATTGTTTAATGTAAAAACACTGCAGATTGTTATCTTTATTACTGTGGAGATAAAAATTTTCTTGATTTTATTTGTTCTTTTCAAGTATTACCAATGTTTGCAAGATAAAAATAAATTTAATCGATGAGTACCAGATAAAAATCGTCTTTCACAGTCCTTTTGTTGCGGTTCAGAAGAATTTCAAAGCAAGTTCTGTGAATTAAATTGACTTCATGCAAATTTTCAATGCAAGATAAAAATGCATTTTCTGCAGTAGCATTATTCTTAGTTCTATTAATATAGAAACTACTTTTCTTTATTTAAATTACCCGGTAGAGATTTATTATGATAAGAGTCAATGATACGTAATCAAATTATCTTACGCTTACCTTATGTCACTACCTTATGTACAAAATATGCTAAATATTGCTAATGTGCAATGTTAGCGAATACTCAGCACGTTTCTCTGAAAAAGAAGTTCAAGGTTCTATTCATTTTATTGGTCCGTTAAAATCTACAAATAAGAAATCCACCCCGCCTTTTAGGTCAACATTTTTTCTTCGATTTCATTTGACAATCGCCTGAAATAAAACAGAAAACATATAAAGATAATATTTTAATAGACTTCACAGCCTCAAATGCTAGCTCTCAAAGTAGACGCAATAAGGTGATTTTTCACGAAAATAGGCTGATAAATTGTTTTAAATAAAATTAATGTGTAGGTACCATATTAAATTCAATTTTAAATGCTTAAGATTTCAAGTCAAGATATTTGATATTTGAATTTTCAAAGAAACAGAAATTAATTGTCATGCGAGAAGTGATTACTTTTCAACGAAAGAGTTGAATCTCCTAATTAAAAAGTTGAATGTTCTAGAAAACAGTTGACTTTCAGACACGAAAAGATGAATTTTCGACCTAGAAAGATAATTTTCCACCAGAATAGTTAAAAAAATTCATCTTAGATCAACAATAGTTGCATTCACAACCGAATAGTTGAACTTTTAAACAAAGAAATTAATTTTTAAACAAATAATTGAATTTTAAACCTTCAAAAATAAATTTTCAACTCAATGTTTCATTGACAAAGAAAAAAGAATTAACTTCAAGCACAAAATGTTGAATTTGAAAAAAATCGAATCATCAAACCATAAAGACGAATTTTTTAAGAAGACAGTTGAACTAAAAACGTTCAATTTTCAACCAATAATGAAATATTCCAATTTTGAGTTGAAAAAATCAATTTTTGACAAAGCAGTAGAATTTTTTAACTAAAACCGATACATTTTCAACCAAAAATAGAATAGTTCATTTTTCAGTGGCAAACACGGAAAAAAGTAGATAGTTAGATTCACTTTTATGTATTGTTAACTTCAAGTTTACTTGTTCACATTGTACAAGAAACAATTCAAATAGTTTTTTATACTGAATGAGATTGTAATCTCAAAATATACAAAACCTAAAGTCAGCATTACTACTTCAAATTGTAAAAAGAAAGATTACTAAAAACAAGTAGCTTCAATAACTATTTGGAATAGTACAGTTGAACATGTAAACTGTATGAATAACTAATTCACATAGTAAGCAAAGCATTGTGAGTTTGACTTTTGCAAGTGAGTTCGATCTTCTTTTTCGCATTGCAATAAGCACTGCGCGAGATTGTTAGCCCTACTATTTGAAATTGTGAGTAACTTCAGTGGCATAACTAGAAACGTGTAAGCCCTTTCCGAAAAATTTTTTAGGCGGTCCGCTTGAAATTAAACAGAAGGACGACTTAAAACTTGCTTATCAGTAAAACAACAGATTTTCGCTGACATTTTACAAAAGGAAATAAATTGTCAGAAACTATTTTATAATGGTTTCTCTTTTTTCATAATATTAGTTGAGATAATTGTTATAAATAAACATAGTGAATAACTCTACTTTATACTTCGATACAGTTTTTTTGTTTTGTACCAAATTTTCAGAATATAAAAATATTATGAAAAATTATATATAAAAAAATACTTTTTTTTACATTACTTCTACTATGGAATTTTTTGCTTATGATATTTTTAATTCCTTATAACAATAAAAATTATTGAGATCGTACTTGATGTAGCCACCCAGGTTCGAATATTATATTATTTGGAAGAATTTTTTTCAGTAGAATAATGCATTGTTTTCGACATATCATTTTTTGAATCAATAATTAAATAGTATATTATGCACCTAGGGGGAGAAAAAGTGCCTCTCCCCCTTGGCGCATAAGATATTTTTCATAACAAATGGATGATTTCAGACATTTCTCGAAATACAGTCATGATTTCAGTCCATATTAGATTTTGTATAATGAAGCATGAAATTAATGTTAACCTAATCTATGGTAATTTTAGAGGTGATTTATGGTAACTAATCATAGATTATCCAAAATTCATTTTTTTTAAATTCCATAAATCCCCGGAAATTTATGAAAAATTCCGGTAATTTATGTTAATTTTACAGGTGAATATGGTAACTTACCCGAAATTCATTTTCAAAAATTTCCATAAATTTCCGGAAATTTATGGAAAATTTGGGTAATTTATGGTAATTTTACAGGTAAATATGGTAACATACCATGGAATACCCAAAATTCATTTTTAAAAATTTCCATAAATTTCCGGAAATTTATGAAAAATGTCGGTCATTCATGGTAATTTTACAGGTGAATATGGTCACTTACCCAACATTCATTTTTTAAATTTCCATAAATTTCCGGAAATTTATGAAAAATTCCAGTAATTTATGGTAATTTTACAGGTATATATGGTAACCTTCCATAAATAACCGCAAAATTCTGCAACCAAAATTTCCTCTCAGTTTTTACCGTGAGTGGGCTGATAATCATAAAATGCGAGCTCATAGATTCATAATTTTCATTATTCATCTTCGACGTCACTTTTGAGTCCCTAGGGAGTAAAAAGTAGAGCTTTAGCCCCGCTTCATAGGCGTTGAAAAGGGCTGAAATCATGCATGTGTCATAAAAAAATAATTTGTAATACAATTTTAGTTCAAATTAATTTCCATATTCAAAGCAGTAATAATTTGTCCAACCTTTTCACATTGATGTTTGTAGAAATCAATACCATTTATTGAAAAAAAAAAAATTTTCTCATTTTCTTGAGATTTTTAACAAAAATAAAATCTACATTTTACTGTGATATCGCGATCTTTAATATTCGTTTCTCGGAACCGATTTTTGTTGTATTAAACAGTTTTTATTCTAATTCAGCATCCTCATATCTCATGAGAAAAATTTTATTTTTGCAAAAAATTTAAATTTGAATCACTATTCAATGTTTGTTTCATCTTAAAATAGTGATTTCAATTTTGCATTTGATACATTATTACAATGTTTAAAATATTTTTTTATTCATACACATAACAGTTATGTAAATTAATTTTACGTTTCAAATGAAGTGAGATGATAATAAAGTAAAATTAAAAATTCCAAAGATTTCATTTAAAATCATTTTTTCAAGTCTTGATTTACAAAAATACAAAATATTTACTGTGTGAGTTGATACTTTTAAGCAAAATATTTTTCCCTAGCTCCTTACAATTTATTAGATATCACCTGTAAGAGATCAAATCGATCGACATTTTACATCATTTTTGTTTTGCATAGAATACGTGCAGTGCATATATACATTTACGACGCGAAATCGGCAAAGTTACTCTTCGCAGAAGGAAAGCTTACTACACGAAATAGTAACTTCTTGTCGCTGAGTATTGATGGTTACCAAGTGGTGCAGTGCATCCTACTATTTGAAATTGTTCATCCTACTCTTTTAAAGAGTCAGTTTAACATACCTGAATAAAAATAGTAATTTTAACAAAATTCACGACGAAAAGCTGCGGTTCAATTTAAAATAGTTAGAACTAGTGGTTACGAGAGTTCTTCTAACGATCCACTTTTTTCCGTGAAATTGATTTTTAATTAAAAGAAAGAATTCTTAACAAAATATGTGGTTCAAATGTAAAACACTGAGATGGATCTTTAAGTAATGAAATAATATTTTAACAAAGTAGTTTAACTTTCAACCAAGTAATTGATTTCTTAGTCAAGATGATTAATTTTTGTACCAAAAAGAACGAATTTAAAAATATCATTTCTCAGCCAAAAAACAAGGAGAATTTGCAGCGCAACAGTTCAATATTCAACCAATAAAATTTATGTTTAACGAAGTAGTTCAGCAAAATAGTTTAATCTTCATTCAATAAAATGAAGGTTTAAATAAGTAGTTCAACTTTCAACAAAGTAGTTGGATTATCAACTAAAAACGATAATTTTTCAAGAAAAAATAGCATAGTTAAATTTGAAGTTGAAAAAATTAACTTTTAACGAAAAAAAAAAAATAATTTTCAACAGAATATTTCAATTTTCATCCAATAAAATTAATTTTCAACGAAGTAGTTCAACTTTGAACCAAGTAGTTGAATGTTCAATCAAAAAATATTCTCTACGAAAAATTTTATAATTGATGCTTCAACCAAAAAAAGATGTTCATTTTCAATAAAGAATGGTTGAATTCAACCAAAAAAGATGTAGATTCAACAAAGTAGTTGAATCCATAATGAACACAGATTATTCTTTAAACAAACAGTTACATTTTTAACCAAAAAAGATAAAATTTCAACTCAAAGCAATTAATTTTCAAACCTAAATGACGAATTTTTATCAAGTTATTTGAAGTTTCAATGAAAGATGATTAATTCTCAACGGCAAAAATATTAGTTGATATTTAAACAAAACAAAAAATATTTTAATTTTAAATTAAAAACAGTCGAATTGAACCTAAAGATGAATGAAATGAGAAAAAAAAATCAGTAAAATTTTTAAACCAAACATATGAAGATTCCATCTAAACTTCAATTTTCAATCAAAAAGTTGAATTTTTAACTAAAAACGATCAATTTTCAACCAATAATGAAATAGTCTAATTTTGAGTTGAGAATATCAATTTTTGACAAAGCACTAGAATTTTTTAACTAAAACCGATACATATTCAACCAAAAATAGAATACTTAAATTTTCAGTTGCAAAATTTATTTTCAACGAAAAAAAAGAAATCTTAACAAAATATGTAGTTCAAATGTAAACCAATGAGATGGATCTTTAAGTAATTAAATAATATTTTAACAAAGAAGTTTAACTTTCAACCAAGAAATTGATTTCTTAATCAAGATGATTAATTTTTGTACCAAGAAGAACGAATTTAAAAATATAATTTCTCAGCCAAAAAAACAAGGAGAATTTGCAGCGCAATAGTTCAATCTTCAAACAATAAAATTTATTTTCAACAAAGTAGTTCAACTTTTAACCAATTAGCTGAGTTTTTAATCAGGAAGATTAATTTTCTAGGAAAAAAGACGAATTTACAACAAAATACATACATTTTCAACCAAATTGTTAAAAACGATCAATTTTCAACGAATGGAAAATTTAAATTTTTATTTCAAACAATTATTTTTCCACTAAAAAAAAAAAATTGTTCAGCAAAATAATTCAATCTTTATTCAATAAAATGAAGGTTTAAAGAAGTAGTTCAACTTTCAACAAAGTAGTTGGATTATCAACTAAAAACGATAATTTTTCAAGATAAAATAGCATAGTTAAATTTTAAGTTGAAAAAATTAACTTGTAACGAAAAAAAAATAATTTTCAACAGAATATTTCAATTTTCATCCAATAAAATTAATTTTCAACGAAGTAGTTCAACTTTCAAACAAGTAGTTGAATTGTCGGCTGAAAACGTAATTAAATTCACAATTAAAAAAAATTAGTTTCAAATAAAAAATGAATCTTCAACAAATTAGATCAGTCTTCAACCAAATAGTTGATTTTTTAAGCAAAAAGGATTAAGTTTGAACACTTCCTAAAATTATTTTTTGCATTTATATTTTCCATGTGAGATGTCACATTCTGCGTTAACTCCTTCCTCCTACATCTTGAATCGTCACAAACCTGTTACCCCCCCCCCCCCCTAAACCCCTTGGCAAAGGGTAGTAGTGTTTGAACGGCCCCCAAATAAATTTTGATTGGAAAAATAATAATTTTATACTCAACATCCTGTTAATAATAATAATTAAATATAAACATTACCATATTTTTATATTGCCTTTTTAAAAATACTTTAGCAATATTTTATTACAGATAATAATGGGTGGTGGAGGACAATGTTTGGGAATTCCTTCTGAAAAAATAGCTGACGACTTATGTGTAAGGAGTGATGGACGTAATTTAGCCAATATGTGGCATCAGAATAATCCTGGTAGCAAAGTTGTTACCAATGTTGAAGACCTGATGTCTATTGATATAGCAAATACGTCAAAAATTATGGGCATTTTTGGAAGAAGCCATGTCCCATACAGTGCTGTTAAAACCAAAGAAATTCCTTCCCTAGCTAATATGACATCGCAAGCCATAAGGCTCCTCAAGAAAAATAAAAACGGATTTTTATTACTGGTAAGATAATTAAAAAAAATTTAATTGCATTGGAACTTGGATTTAGGCAGTCCGGATTTACGTCGTTCCGAGAATTGATACCGCGACGGTTTCTTGATGCGGGGAGCGCGGGAGGCGCTGCTCAGTCAAGCGTGACAAACAGCAAGAGGGAAACACTCTCCACGAGTTAGTTGCATCAGGTTGCGTCATGCATTTAATTCCAAAAGAAATGATTCTTCAAACCCTGCCTTTTTACGTTCGTTGGTCAGGATTTACGATCAAAGCTACTGCAAACCATGCCGAAACCATTCTTAATTCCAAGTTCCAGTGTAGTTTTTTTTTTAGATAAGTGTACATTTTTTTAATTTGTTTTTGTAACCTCGTTCGTCTTTTTTTCTTCAATTTTTGACCTTAAAAATGACGGATGTATGCACTTTACAAAACCTTAACAAAAATTTATTTACTACATAAGAAATTTTAAACACCTATATTTAAATATCTTGTGTTGCACATAATAAATTTAATTTTAATAATTTGCGGTCTTTGAAATAATTATGATTTTATGACAGGATTCGGAAGTAGTATAATAATTGAAGAAAAATGTAATTGCGGTAGTTACGACAATTCTCTGATTTGATTACGGGTTTTAATTCAAATATTGTTGGTATGATTGTCTTGCAAAGCAAAACGTAGGCTGTAAAGTGCTGCGTCATATTTTTTGGAATTACTGGAGAATGGTTATTGCTTACTCACGTTAAATAAATTGTCTGCAAATTATTTAACATTTTATCTCTGGGTGTGATTAAGTCGATCAAATTATTATTTTTTAATTTAATATTTACATTTTTATAGAGTAAAATTACGCAATATGTTTATATGTTTATGTGTAATAATAAGTACACTAAGATTGAAAAGTCTTCAATAGAAAATTTTAAAAATTGCAGCATTTTTATCAATGTTAATCTTCAAAATTGAACTATATGCATTGCAAACAAACGTTAAAACTACATCATTTTGAATTAGAAACATTCCAAAGTAATGAATTTTTATTTGTGAATCTTAACAATTGAGGAATTTTTAATTGCAAATCGTTAAAGTAACAAAAATTTCCATTGTCAATCTTTAAAATTGAACTGTCGAAAAAACGTTCAAAATTATATACGTTTAAAATATGAATCTTGAAAATTGAACATTTTTCAATTCTATATCTTCAAAACTCAAGAATTTTCAATCGTTGCTCTTTGAAACTGTAGAGTTTAATTTTTTTGAATTTACAATTAAAAATTATGCAAGATTTAAGTTTTTCAATTAAATATATATCAATGTATCTTCAACATTGAACTATTAAACAAAAGCATTGAAAATTACACCTTTCTAATTTATACATCTTTGAGAATACGAGAATCTTTAATCGCAAATGTTGAAAATAGAATCATTTCAAAAATATATAGAAAATTTCATTATTTTAAATTATAAATATTCTATATGAAATAAGTTAGTGAATTTGTAATTGTAAATATCTGCAAAATGGATCAGTGTCGAAAATGAAAAACATAAGAGACTCAGAATTCCAAAATTACTCAAAAAAATGTTTTGAATCAAAGAAACTTTCTCTGTAACATAATTTTTTCATTTAACCACAAATAACTTTAAAATAAAGAAAATCATTTGAAATTGAAGAATAATTTCTATTGGATCAAAAAACCATTTCTCTGAACACAGAAATTTCTCTGAATCCAAAAAACATTTTTCTGAGTGTATGTCTTTTAAAAACATCTTACTACGATATAAAATTCCGAACTAATTAATTTATTGAGTTCCTCCTAATTCCTACTGGAAGGAAATCTTATATTTAAATAAAAGTAATCTGTCTACAGATTACGAAAAGCCGATGTAGCTTTTTAAATATTTATTTTAGTTCATGATTGATAATTATGTTTCATAGTACTCAAACTTTAAACATATATATTCTAATTTGATAACTAGGCAACCAAGATAAGAAACATGTTATGTGAGTGCGTAGCGCTTTGTGCTATTTTTCAAAATTTCTAGTATCTACACGTCTGCAGTTATTTAATATGCTTCATTTGCGTGAAGTTCATTTTAGAAAGAAAATTCTGCACTTGCATGTAGAATTTTTTCCCACGGTTAATTTTAGTAAATAATGATATTTTCTATAATAACCCGAAGATAAATATTTTGAGGAACAATTACGATCATAATGAACGCTAATTAAAATGAAATGAAACAAGATTATACCTAAAATCTTTGATCAAATCACTAAACTTTTTATTTTTAACACCAATTTAGAGAATTAAAATTCTTTTTTAATGTTTTTAGATACTGTTAGTTCCTGTTTAATCTCTCGTCAAATCTTGTAATGTAGATGACCAAATCTAAGGATGTATTCAGTAAATAGTACAAAGCCAAGGCAAAATAAAAAATATTAAATAATTTTGAGGATAGTAGCAATTTAAAAAATTGTAAAAAAGACTTTGATTTATGGATATTTTTTTACAATATGATCGAAAAAAATCAAAATACGTTGCATAATTTACGGATGGCCCCTTAGTAGTCCGATACTGACCGTCGGAATGTATTACAAAAAAATTGTTCGTCTTTTAAAGGAAATTAACATTATTTTTTCAGGTCGAAGGTGGTAAAATAGATATAGCACATCACAGTAACTTCGCTAGATTGGCTTTAACCGAGTTGTCAGATTTCGAAGATGCAATCGAGGTTGCTCTTCGAGAAGTAAAAAGAGAAGAAACTTTAATAATCGTTACTGCTGATCATTCTCATGCATTTACTTTGAATGGATATCCACAAAGAGGAGCTGATATTTTAGGTTTTGCAAATCAGAGCAAAGATATTCCACCCTATGAAACTCTCAGTTATGCCAATGGACCTGGATTCTTGTACCATAAGCTAAACGAATCCACAAATGTCAATCAAACGTGGAGACCGGTTGAGGAAGACAAAACAAGAAATAATCCATTTTATCAGCACTTTGCGGGAAAATATTTGAAGGATGAGACCCATGGTGGAGAGGATGTTGGCCTTTATGCAATAGGTACATTTTTCCTTCTAAATTAATATTCTGAATTATATAAATACACTCAAATTCCGATATAAGAACGGTCTCGGACATGGCTTGTATTGGCCTTGATCCTGGAATGGAGGAATCTAAACTTGAACAGGCAGGGTCGCATGAATCAAATCGTTTGGACTGAACACCGCCTCTTCGCCGGTCCCGCGGCTACTCTCATCAAGAAACTGTGGAGGCCATAAGTTCTAGCAAAATGGTAAACCAGAGGTTCTTATATCGGGAGTTGAGTGTAATAATGAAGTGTCTCGTAATCCCGAAATTGTGGATGAATAGTCAAATATTTTTCATAAGTTTTGCTAGTAGCGTAGCCCAACCAATTAAATAATACTTTAATAGCTGTTTCACTCTCTTATTTTCTCTTATTTGGTGTAATGCTACCCTTAAAAGTAAAACCTTAAAAATAAAACCCTTAATAAAATAATTGTAAAGTACTGTCTTTTTGCATAAAGCGAATCACTGTTTTACAAGGATATCAATGAATCTACGGGACTTATTAAAAATTGATATCACCTTAGGCGAACTATTCCAAAAAATTCTAATAATTTTTTTAAAAAGAGTTTGTTAATTTGACTTTTGAACATCAGAAACACATATTTTATGCTGTGTAAATTTGCTGCGTTGACTCTTTTAAATAAAGAATTTTCTATCTCTTAAGTTCTAATGCAGATGCATTCAGCCACCTAACAAGGAAGGTACTCCAGGTGTCCCTCGCCGATTTGATTCTCCCTTATATATTTTGTAGTACTCGAAAAACTAAGTGACACGTAGATGAATAACGTAATTTTCTCAAAAAAAAAAAAAATTAAGGGGGTGAACCACCCCTACATAGTTTTAAAGTTCTGCTGAAAATTGCTAAATTCACAGGAAAAAATGTAAAAAAAAATATATTTTGCACTTGAGACCAGAATAAAATTGACGTGTTTCGCAAAAAAAATTGGTAACTAAATTAATGGGGATAGCTACCCCAAAACACTGTTTATTTTATTTCTATGATAATATATACTTTCCATACGCAAAAAAATTGGGAAATTATTTTTATAACGAAGGAAGTGAAATAGAGTCCATCCAACATGAATACAAAAATTACGTGGGGGTGAACCACCCCTACATATTTTTAATTTTGTGCTGAAAATTGCTAAATTCATAGGAAAAAATTGGAAAAAAATATATTTTGCACTTGACATGAAAATAAAAATCACTTGTTTCACAAAAAAATCTTTTTCTAATGAATGGGGGTAGCTACCCCTAAAAACTTTTTATTTTGTGTATATGATAATACATACTTTCCATACACAAAAAAATTGGGAAATTAGTTTTATAACGAAGGAAGTAAAATAGAGCCCATCCAACATGAATAAAAAATTACGCGGGGGTAAACCACCCCCCAATTATGCAGAAAATTGCAAAATAAGACTTGCATCTAGTAAGAAAAATCCGAAGAAAATACCTGTTGCACACAGTATATCGAAGATTTATTGTTCAAATTTTGAACAATAATGATATTCGTCAAAAAAATGTTTAAAACATAATGATTTCTTATACCACGAACATCGAATTACAGCGATATTCGTACAATCTGATATGATAAATGTGTATGGAAAGTATATATTATCATAGACACAATATAAGAAGTATTTGGGGGTAGCTACCCCCATTTATTTTTTGAAAATTTTTTTGTGAAATACGTCAACTTTATTTTCGTCTCAAGTGCAAAATATATTTTTTCCAAATTTTCGCCTGTGAATTTAGCAATTTTCAGCTCAACTTTAAAAATATGTAGGGGTGGTTCACCCCTGCGCAATTTTTTTATTAATGTTGGATAGCATCTATTTTACTTCCTTCGTTATAAAAATGATTTCCCAATTTCTTTTGAGTATGAAAAGTATATATTATCATAGCCAAATAATAAAAAGTGTTTTGGGGTACCTACCCCCATTAATTTTTCTACCAATTTTTTTTTGCGAAACACGTCAACTTTATTTTGGTCTCAAGTGCAAAATATATTTTTTTTCCAATTCTTTCCTGTGAATTTAGCCATTTTCAGCACAACTTTAAAACAATGTAGGGGTAGTTCACCCTCTTAATTTTTTTTTTTTTTTTTTGAGGAAATTACGTTAGTCATCTTTCATCATGAGGAAACTTTTCCAGTAGGTTAGGTCAAAATCAATTTTGTTTTTCTACACAAAACTATGCAATCGACACTTGCGACCCCTATCTTTGAGGGGTTGTTTCACCACCTTAAAGTGTTTTTCCGCAGATAAAAAAAAATACGTGTCACTTAGTTTTTCGATTACTACAACATATATAAGGGAGAATCAAATCGGCGAGGGACACCTGGAGTACCTTCCTTGTAAGTATGTTAAGAGTTGTGTCTAAAATAAAGAAGAAACAGAATATAACTTAATAAAAGCAGAAAGATATGTGCTTCTTATGTGTAAAAGTGAAATCAACAAAATGTTATTCAAAAAATAATGTTTCAAATTTCGTGTTAGTTTCTATTAGGTGATGTTACTTTTGCATGAGTTCCAGGCTCATTTTCTGACACCCTTGTATAAAAGTTACTCACTTTCCTCAAAATGGAGGTATTTTATCATTTTTTATGAAAGGTGGTTTAATGGCCTATAACCTGAATCCTAAACCTAAACCCTAAAAGTATTTTGAATAAAATTAGGCTAAAATAATCTTCAATAATACCTACCATCATTTTGTTGTCATACTGCTTGCTTTTACGTAAGTCATTTCTCATTTTTACAAAAATTAACTCTTTAGCGTTTAACGACTTTGGAACATGGATTAAACTTTTCATATTAATTTATAAAAAATTGCACAATTATTTTTACATTCAAGGAAAGAAGATAGGAGGCGAGACAGCCAACAAATAAAGACATTTTATTTTTTGGGCCACCCTGTTAGCTAGTCGTCCCGAAATTTCGGGACTTTTCCATCCAATGTTTCAACTGCTAACATTTCGGATAATTTTTTCTTTTCTATTGCATTACAAAAAAAAATTAATTTAAATTGCTAAGTTTTGAAAGCTCCATCGCAATGATTGAAGTTTGAAAATTATAAGCAACCAATTTTAATATGTATCTGAAATTTAAACCATATAATTAATAAATTTATATTGATGACGCCTTTAAATCAAAATTCTTTGATTGAATAATTCCAATAATTGTTATATTTTGGCTAAATTTGTAATTTTTATGGGTTGCAGATATTAAATTATTTACTTTTGTATCTTTAAAATTAGAAATGAGTAGATACATTCAAAAACCTTCACACTTAATTATTAATTTTTAACATTTTCAATTTAGAAGATTTTCCACTTGAAATTGAACACGTTGCCCTGTTTTTTGAAAAGAAATTGTTTTTAAAGTAGTTGACGTGTCAAAAATCAAGCCTCTGGAAGAAAAAACATTTTTTTTTTCATAGAAAAGATTAAAAATTAAGTAAAATAATTATTTTAACAACATTTTTTGGAATTGATTTTTTACTGTCACTTCTTAACAATTTGTTTAAAATGATTAAATTTTAAATAATCATGGCTTTGTTCGAGGAAAACATTCCCTACAACTTTACTGTTTCTAATTCCAAAAATTTTAAACAATAGAGTTGTAGAGAACATTTTCCCTGCAAAAATAAGTCATTATTTATTAAAATTCAACCATATTTCGAAAATTTGTAAGAAGCAATAAGAAGAAAAAATGCACCTGCAAACAATTTTTATAAATGATATCATTGATAATTAGATCGTGATACTTATAGAAGTATTAGGGTGCCCAATGTGTGTTTTCGAATTTTGGAAACGCTATCCCCTGAGTTTCTTCTTTTTTTGTGACAAAATACAGCCATTAATTTTTTTTTCTTTTTAAAAACTTGTGTAGTTGTTCCACTAGTCCGTTTTAGGTCTGAAAATTAATTTTCATACTTTTCAATTAAAAGAAAAAACAAATTTAAGGCTAAATATTTTTGTCACCCTTAAAAAGTATTTATTATTCATTGACGAATAATCTCTGAATCTTATAGAACAAAAAAAGTTAAAAATATTATCAGTCTGAGATGCCTTCTAAACATTTTATTTCCTGGAATAATATGCACAGGATTTCTTCTACAATATAAGGAGAAGATTCTCCATAAGGAACAAATTAAAAATATTTATACCGGGTGACCGAAAAAAAATCTTGAATTTCGAAATATACCAAAAATACACATTATTTATACTGTAAAGATTTTTGTTGTACTTCAAAATCTATTTTTACCTATCATTTATCTGAAAAATATGTGTATTTCGAAACCTCTAAACAATTTTTCTTTTAGTAAAAGAAAATTTATGGCAGTATTTTTTCCCCAAAAGGAAGAAAGTCTGAGGGTAGCTTTTCCAAAATTCAAAATCATACATTTTTTTGGTACCCTAATAAGTATAATTTGATATTTCTTTCCAAGATTTGTTATAACTAATATTTTGCACGTTTTTAAATTACACTCGTCAATTTACTCAAAATAAAAAAAATAGTTCAAGTTTGAGCACCGGAAATATTTTCCACTAAAAAAATTCAATTCGTATAGATTAAAGGAAAAATTATGTTAGCTTTAAAGTTATCTTCAAATTCTAAATAGTTTAGTGTAAAATTGCTCAAATAGAAATTTGTACATTTTTTATTGGTAAGATTAGGAAAAAAATTAATTGAGACTTCTCAACTCTCCTTTACAGATTTAAAATTCAAGTGACTCAATTTTGAACGTTTGACTTTAAATTATTCAAGTTAGAACATTTAACTTTGCTGCTGATCAATTTGGAATATTCGATTATTTTATTAATTAACTTTGTATATTTCACTTAAGAAGTGTTCACATTCTCATACTTCTTTTTAAAATTACTATATATTTTTTAACTATTTAAATTTTATATTGGATAACAACATATCTGTTTTATTGCTTTTATGTGTTTATTTTTAATCTATATCATAGCTGTAAAGGGGGAACTTGTAAAAGTAGAAACGCAGGGGCACAGGAGAAAGACTGTGAAAATCCCTGAATTTTGGACTCTAAACGAAAATTTAAATTTGGAAATAATCTGAATTTAATGTCGCATCTCATGTTTGTTTCATTTCAAGTGTTATTTTTCACAAAAATCAAATTTCAAAATGATCTTCATTTTCTACATTTGTCCGGCCTGGATTCATTTCGTCATTGGGGTAAATTAATTTTGATATCTCTGACTTTAATTCAGTATAACTCCCCCTAATCGTCAGAGTAAAAAATTCTCAATTTTTTTGGCAACGACTTGTGAATTATTGAAGCCTGATGTTAATTGTTTTTGTTTTTGAATTTGCAACTAATTTTTATTAATTTTGAACATTATTTCAGGTCCATATTCTCATCTGTTCCGAGGAACATTCGAGCAGAATTATATCGCACATGCTGTGGCTTATGCAGCTTGCTTGAAAGACTGGCCTTCTCATTGCGATGAAGCGTACAGCAGATTCTTCTACGAAGTAGCACAATCATCAGGATTCGCAGCATCATCGAGTACGATTCTTGTAATTTTCAGTACTTTAGTAATTTCAAGGTTCATATAGGAAAATTTTTCAAAAAGTGATATATTTTTTCTGATATTCGATGGTTGGATTTCGGAAAACTTAAGAAAACATCATCTTTAAATGATGTATTATAGGTATAGTTGTTTTTTACAAGGATGATTGATGAATGTTGTTAGTCGTAGCAGAAAACCGTGTACAGAAGTATTTATATAATAATTTATGAATAACACTTGTTTGAGACGACTTCAATCAATGTCTTCTTAAAATTTATAGGCCAGGTGCAAATTTTTCTTTGAACAATATGCATTTCCTGAAGAGTTGGGATGGTTTTAAGAGGAAAAAATGAATAAATTTTCTGGACAGCAAAATAATTTTTTAATAAATGACTCGAAAAATGTTCTATTAGGTTTGGATTTTATTGTTGAAAAGCATCGTTGTTACAAAAAAGTGACGCTCAAATGTAAATATAAAATGTGATATTTCTCAATTTTGTATACGTAATTGTGGAATTCGCCAAATTTACCAGCAGTATTACAATAATCTGTTCTGCATTCAAACTATGGTGCAGTTACACAGTGTCAAAAGAGCGTAATATTTTAATAACAATATTGTAAACAAAATTTTTAATACAGAGAATATTTGAATATTTAATACAAATGTAGCATGTATTTTGTTAGCTGATTATCATTGAATGTCCGTCGATATTTGCTGAAAATTGAATAAATATTGTTCAAGTTTCTAAACATTTTTAAACTTATTTTCAATACCTCGTTTATAAAATGCTTTCCGAACTCTGTTTTAATTCATTGTTTTTTGAATTTCACTTTGCTTTTTTCTTTGTTTTCATCATCTTTAGAACTGAATTAGTGAGATTTAACTGACAATCAGTTTAATTTGAAATATGACTAGTCTTAAATTAAAACCGAAAATTCCGTCCAGTTTCATACTGATTTAAAGTATAGAAAATGATACTGGAAATTTAGTGAAATCTAATTATTAATTGAACATCAGTGACTTTTCGCAGTAAATAAGTTCGTTTATTACAAATTCATATATCGAGAGTTTGTAGACAGTAGGTTTTTAATTTAAAAGTATTTAAAATGTATCGCTATCAATGGGTGTTGTGAAATGAATGTGCCGGTTTCAAGCTTGTTTAATTATATATTTTTCACAATAGATATTGGCTCCGAAAAGCTACTCAACACACCATAATTAAAATTTGTATCAATACAGACTTTCATCATATTGTATTGAGTAGCTATCCGAACCCAATATATATTGTAAAAAGTAAATAATTAAACAAAATTGAAACAACCACTTCCGCTTTGGGCCCATTTATTTATCATAATATATCTTGTAAAAAATAAATAATTAAACAAACTTAAAACAATCACGTTCATTTTACAACATCCCATCTTTGTGATGGGATGTTAAAAAATGAAACTGATTGTTTCAACTTCGTAAAATTATTTATATTTTACAAGATATATTTACTCTTAAGAACTACTGCATTGTCATTGAAATTTAGATGTAGATTTTCCGCGACCTCTGTAAGTTCTTGAAGAAGAAGAGAAGGAGGAATAGGAGGTCTGGTTTTATCTATCTGCATCGCACCAAACAAGTCAATTTCCATTGCGGTATTTCATTTTATCTGAAATTGATAATTAAGTTTGATTATTCAATAGCATACGTGACGTTTTCCACAAAATAAGTCATTTTAAACCAAGGAAGAATAATTTTCTATACAAAGGACGGATTTTAAACAAAACACTTGAATTTTCGAACAAAAATGGTAACCAAGAGAATAGTTGATTTTTCAAAGAAAATAATTAAATTTTCAACAAAATACTTGAATTTGTAACCTCATAATTGAATTTTTAATCGAAAAGTTTTTAACCAAATACAGGAATTTTCTTCCCAAAAAGTATAATTTTCAACTTATAAAGGATAAATTTCCAACAAAAGAAGTAATAGTTAAATTATTAGATAAAAAGTTATTTTTTAACAAGAAAAAAAAATTGTCAACAGAATAGTTAAATTCTCAACCAAATATGCGAATCTTTAACCAAATAGTTGAATTTTCTAAGAGTTTTTTAAGAAGAATTATGTTCTACCAAAAAAGACGAATTTTCAATGAAATTGGTGAATTTTTGAGCCAAAAAGTCGAATTATCTACAAAACAGTTGAATTTTCAAACGGAAAATATGATTTTTTCAACAAAAAAGTGAATTTTCTACCAAAGAGTTAAATTTCTAAATAAAGAGTTTAATTTTTAATCACATAGTTGAAATTTCAACATATAATATAAATTTTCAACAAAAAAGTTCATTCTAAACCGAATAGTTTACTTTTCTACCAAACTGTTGAATTTACTAGCCAAAAAGACGAATTTTTCTACCAAAAATTTGTTTTTTCAAAAAAAAAAGTAAATCTACAACCAAATAGTTGATTTTTCAACTAAAATGGTGAATCTTAAACCAAAAAATTAATTTTTGACAAAGCTTTTCAGTTTCAAACCAAGTAGATGCTTTTTCAACCAAAAAATATGAATTCTCAATCAAAAACAGTAAAAGTTGATATTTCATCCAACAGAGATTATGATCTTGAACCAAAAACATTAGAATTCAACCGGAAAATTCAAATTTTCGAAAAGATAGTTGAATCTTCAACCAAAACAGACGCAA
>CAKNXH010000198.1:623768-654739 GCA_932178445.1 Andricus quercusramuli | reverse complement strand
TGTTAATGTAGTTTATGGACGGCCACTAGGGGAAAAGGTGCCTACAGTTTTTCCGCTGATTTGAAAACAATAAAAAATTATTGACGAAAATGCTTTATAATCCATTTTATGTCACTTCATTTTTCGACCTACTTTCCTATATTTGACCTACTTTTTTATATTTGAGCAAAAATAAGTCAATTTAACAATGTTTCACTTCTGTACTTACAATCTAACAGAACTATACTTATTCAATTTGTGTGAAAAGGGGTTATATTCCTGAATTAAGAACTCAAATATACTTAATCAAATTTTTTTCCCCGTTTTATCTACTTTAACTACACGGAGGATATTTTTACGCATCAACATTTTCAGATTAATTTTATAATTAACATTGGAACACGTTTCCTCTATTCATTGAGGCCGCCACATTCAAAGCATTGGGAAACAATAAATAATCATAGAAACAATAAAATAAAAAATTTGTTTTGGTTCAAGCACAGAATATGATTATTATATGGACAACAGAATATTTCGTTGACCCAATAAAATTTTTTGATTGTTTTAACCAAATCTTTTGGTAGCTGGAGTATTTGGTTGATTCAAGAAACCAATTTGGTTGTGTCAACCAAATATTTTGTTGAAGCAACCAAAGATTATTTGATTCAACCAAAATTTCATGTATATACAAAAAAATCGTTTGTTTGGTTCAAAAACTTTTTTCAGAGGGTAGACCGCCACGTGGAAATTTACGTGAAAATCAAGAAAAACTATCTCGTGTGCAATTTTACTTGAATTTCCACGTAATAATCTAACTCTTACGGTTTACGAGATATTTACAGTTGTTGAAAAATTACGTTTAAAGTAATACAGGGATTTCCACGTGGACTGTTCCAAAATACTACTCTGCTTTACACGTGGATTATACCTGCATTTCCACATGGACTTTTCCATCTGGGATAGAGAATCAAGCGAGGGGCAGTTCACTGGAGGAATCAGTGATTTTCCTAACTTAGAATCGATTCAGAATCAGTCACTCGTCAAAGATTTTGGTCGAGAAACGAAGGAATCGATGAAGAATCAACGAAGAATCAGCTGGACTCAGGCGAAAAGTTAAAAACAACTTTCAAAAGTTCATGTTGTTCCATTGTTCGTAGTTAGAAAATATTTTATCAACAACAAAAAAATGAATTGGGACGGAAATTATTTTTCTGAGCAAATATTTATAAAGTATTAAAAATCAACTGTAATTTATTTGAACTCTTATTCTTTACTTCATAAATTATCAAAAATTTCATTTACTAACAGCAGGCTTAACAGACAGATCCTTATCTTTGTTGAAATTCAAATTTTTTGTTGATAATTCATCTTATTCAGTTCAAAATTCAACTATTTATTTTAAAATTACCTCTTTTCTTTTTTTTTAATTCAACAATATGGTTGGAATTTTTTTCCTTGACTCAAAAATGTTTCTGGATTCAAAATTCATATCCTTGGATTTTAATGAAAATTCAAAACAATTTTATTAAAAATTTAGCTTTTTTGGTTGAAATTTCAACTGTTTTATTGAAAATTCATCTTCTTTGTTGAAAAAAAAGTAAGTAAAACATTAAACTGTTTTGTAGAAAATTCAACAATTTAATTGAAATTTAGTTTCCTTCTTGACCAAAGGTGTGCTGTCCGAAATTTAAAACATTCAAATTAGGTCTTTTGGTTTTAATATCCACCTAAAAAATTGAACTGTGTGAATTCAGTTTGAAGAACAAAAAATCAGATAAAAGGAAAAAATTATTGGAAATAAACGTTTAACCGATCATACGCGCACTACATTAAATTAGAGGTTCCGCATCTGAGCGCCTAGCGCGAGAGCCGACAGACTAGACGAGGGCGCGTTCAGCCTTTCGACACAAAATTCGAATTCGAAACTATGCTCAAATGATGACCTCAAATTTAGTGATAATCGATGTGAAAAATATGCTCTTGAATTTTACCATGTTTTTAGAAGCGTGTCCGTGGCACGTTCACAGCCAGATTGATCCTCTTTACACGTTTGGGTTCCAACGGAAGGAGCAACACACAGAACAGTGAAGGTGACAAATTTTTCTGCTTCGCTCACGGCTTATATGTATACCGACTTTTTGCCCCCTCAAAGACACCTGAAGATCTTTACACAAAACTACGTGTAAACACCGACACACATTAAAAAGATAAAAACTAGAAGGTACCAGTGCGGCCTAGTTTTTTTTACTAGGCTTACATTCTTAATCCTTTTATTATCTTATTATCATGAGGGTACTTTTCAGCAGACGACTTTTTATCAAATTTGGAAAAAAATATATTGCACTAATTGTAAAATTTGTTCAGATAAACTTGAAAGCAAATTTAATTATAGAAATAGAAAATGGAATATTATAGAAACGAGGTATAAAATAACTGGACTGATTTAGGATTTCTCTTTCAGAAACAATTTCATTCCATTTAAAACAGACTGGCATAATCAATTGTGTGCTTGCAGTTTTTTCATTTGAGGGAAAGTACAATTTGTCATAGAAAAAAAATTAGAATTAACATTTATTTTTTCCATTTATTTCTTTATTTGTTTAAGATTACATAAATCTAATTTTCCTAAGATTCTTGAAAAAATCAAAAAGATTTTTGAAGATTTCAGATACGTAAAATCCAAATTTCAACCAAAAAGTTACTTTTCAATAAAATAGTAGAATTTTCAATAAAAAAAGATGAGTTCTTAATGAAAAATGCAAGGGATAATTGATATGTAAACCAAAAAAGATTTTAATTTCAAATGAAAATAGTTGAACTTATGCAAAAAGACAAATTTTCAAGAAAATATTTAAATCTTCAACCAAAAAAGATAATTTTTTAACCCGTTGTATTTTCATCCAACAAACAAGAATTTTTTTACCAAAAGACACGAGTTTTCTACACAATGTTTTAATTTTTTAACCCGAAAATATGAATTTTCAACGAAAAAGTTAAGTTTAAACTAAATGGTTGAATTTTCAATCAAATAGATCGATTTTCTACCAAGAAGATATATTTTTCTACCAAAAAGACGAATTTTCGTCGAAATAGTTGAATCCTCAAATAGATACATTCTCAACGGAAGAGATGTATTTTTAACTAAAATAATCAATCTTCAACCAAAGAAGTGTATTTTTTAGAAAGAAGTTCAACTTTTAATCAAGTAGTGGAATTTTCATTGAAAAATGAGAATCCTCATAAAAATATAATAGTTGATATTTCAAACAAAACAAAATATTTTAATTTTTAAGCAAAGATAGTTTACTTCATTAAAAAGGACGAATTTTCATTTTTTAACCTGAAAATTTGAACTTTCATCAAAAAAGTAAATATTGAGATGAATTTTCTAAGAGGAAGATTAATTTTCTACCAAAAAGATGAATTCTGAAGGGAAAAAGAGATGAGGTTTCTACAAAAATAGATCCATTTTCACAAAATCTTTTAAACTAACTCAAAATATTCCTAAAATTTTGGAAAATCCTTTGAAAAAAAATTGCCTGAAAATCTTTCCTTTTTCTTGACCTTTTTATAAATATTTTGAAATTTATTGAGAACTTTTAAAATTAAATTGAAGAAAAACATTAAAAAATTTTTAAAAGTCTTTAATTTTCTTGATACCTATCGAAGTTCTTAGAAAGGTTCAAAATTTTTTCTCTGTCATTTCTCAAATTTCTCCTCATGTAATGGTAGGGCGGAGGGAGGTGGGGGAGGGTTAATTTTTAGATACTCCAAGGTGGTTAAAAACTCGGAAATTGAATCGATGACTTTTCCCTTTGACGCGTTATTTTCAAAGATCCCCAAATACATTTTTAAGCTCTCCCTAAAACGTATGATGTTGCAGTTCAATTATTATAACTATTTTCATATTTCAATTAGGAGAGCATTTACTGTATATATTTATATATAACTCTTTGTCGAATTTAAAGAACTTATCCCTACTTTTATTCATAGTAGAACTAGACTCTATTCGTAGGAATTTTCAATTGATTTCAATGGTTTCAAAAGAATTTAATAAATTTTCAAGAAATCCACACATCTTAAAGTTTTTTGAGAATTTCTCGAGATTGATGTAATGCTTTCTACTGAATTTTATAATAATATTTTTATTCATTTTTCAAAAATTTGCTTACGATAAATCCAGGACTGCGCAGTATTTCAAGATTTTTCTTTATTCTTACACATCCGAAATTATTTACAAAATTTTAAAGCACTCAATATTTCCAACAGTCAAACTTATAAAGTGAAACACACTTGTAATTGGACTCTTTCCATACAGTCCTTTGTCCAAAAAAAAATCAGTCTGTCTCTAGTGCCTTCAGAAGTCAGTCGGTTATTTGAAAATAGGGAAAGAACCAAATGTAAAATTTTACAGTTTGATTATTTTTCTATAAACCTTGTTTATGTGTGCAGATATATTCATAAAAGATTTCATAACCGCGTAACTAAAGTGTAACGTGGAATTAGACAGAAAATGAAAGAGTCTACAATCTGTTTTAAAAGATGAGTTTTTATTTTATACCAATTTATATTAATTTTTTCTGAAGTAAAATTTCTTCTCATGTAATGATAGGTGGGGGGGGGGCAATTTTTAGATACTTCAAGGTGGTTGAAAACTCGGAAATTGAATCGATGACTTTTCCCTTAGACGCGTTATTTTCAAAGATCCCCAAATACATTATGGGACATATGAACTCCTGTCTAATACAACGCTACTGAAGGCTGGTGAACTTCTCAGCATAAATCACCAACCAATTGAGACTCTCGGTTTACTTTCCCTGTCCTCGCCCCCCCCCCCCCCTCCCGCCTCCACCCGAGTAACAGAAGTTTTGGTGGGACTGACGTTACAACTAGACTCTCCACCATACGACAAATCACTGCTTAACTTGGACATGATTACAAATCTCAAAACAAATTTCGCGCATACAGGTGGTAGTTGGGTGTACAATCTAAACATGATTAATACAAACAATAAAGTAGCCTCGAAATGGACTGAAACTTTGATTGACGAAAAGCATACACACGGTAAACGCGAAGGTCGAGTGTCAGGCGATAAATGGAGACTGCGTGTTTGGAATGCTAGAGGAGTGAATGAACTTAAAATAAGAGAACTACGAGAAACTATGCATGTAAGAAAACTAGATATTCTATGTGTACCTGAGTCGTAGAAAAAGGGTTGCGAAAGTAGAAACATAGATAATGGGGTGTTGAGAGGTGGTTTCGAAGTATGGTCAGGAGTAGATAGTGAATCACATGCTAGTCAAGGGGTCGGTTTAATTATGAATGAAAAAGCAAAACAGCATCTCAAAGATCATGGATATGTATCGCCCAGATTGCTGTGGATTAGAGTGAAGGTAGGTATCAGAAGATTATTTATCATAGCGTGCTACGCCCCAGTTGATAGTGGTCCGAGAGAAGTCCAAGACGCCTACTGGGATACATCAAATGATACAATAAGTACTTGCAATCCAGGTGAAAGAATAATTCCGCTAGGAGATATGAACGGATGGGTCGGCGTCCAACGTCAGGATACAGATACAAAAACGGTTCTGGGTCATTTCGGGGATCTAACATGAAAAAATTATAACGGGGAAAAATTAGTTAGATTATGCTTAGAAAAGGGCCTATTTATTACAAATACTTGGTTTCGACATAAAATGATTCACAATTACACCTGGTGCAATGGGAATAACCGCAGTATAATTGCCCTTGTTATTGCGGATGAAAGACTAAGAGAACTAGTCAAAGATACAAGAGTCATGAGGGGTTCGGAATGCAAAACTGATCATTACCTTTTAGTCTCCAAAATAAACTTAAAGCGGGGATGGAGAACAAAGAGAACAACAAAAAACGAAACAAACACGAATGAAACTTGAAAATTTACAGAAACCGGAAGTGCGAATAGAGTTTCGAAAGAGGTTGAACTAACGCATAGATACGGCAACGTTGGAAGCGCTTATAAGCAATAAAGATATAGAGGGCTCGTGGACTTTGTTACGGGATATCATTGTTAAAAATCTGGTGATGCATGGTGGAATGATGAAATTGACGCAGCCCAAAAAGAAAAGATAGAAGCACACAAAAAAAACTGAACATCGCAGGTCTTAGCGACGAGGAGAGACATAGGCTCAAAAATGATTAGAGACACAAAAAGAGGAAAGTTAAACGATTAGTCGAGGAGTTTAAAGATAAAATCAGAATAGAAGAAGAAAAGAAAATACAAAACGGCTTTGAAGGAATTATGAAACTATTATTTAAACTGTTGAAGGAATGTGAAAGTACAGAGTTTGTCAGCATGAGAAACAGCTAAGGTGAAATGCTATATGATATAGACGGGATAGTAGACGTTTTAAAAGACTCTTTTAAAGAACTTTTAGCAGGTGAAGATATAGGGCAACAGAACTGCGACATAGAACATAATGCATTAGAAACCCCAATTGAGAAAGTTTATGTCACTGAGATTAGAGATATAATTAAGAACTTAAAAAACGGTAAGGCTGCTGGTGTAGACAGTATTAACGCTGAAATGCTTAGATACGGCAGCGAATACATACCTCACAGGTTGTGCGAATTGATAAATTCATGTGTCGAGATGGGAAAAGTCCCAGACGATTGGAGAAAAGCAATTATCGTACCAATATACAAAAGAAAAGAAGATAAAAGCAACTGCAGTAATTACAGAGGTATCAGCTTACTAAGTGTCGTAAGTAAAATATACTCAAAAATACTTATCCGTAGGGTAATGGAAATTACAGAAGAGAAAATATGGGAAGTCCAAAGTGGATTTATGCCAGGAAGATCATGTACAGATCAGATATTTAGCCTAAGACAGGTCGCAGAAAAAAGTTTGAGAGTAGGAAAGAAATTCTTCTGTGCATTTATCGATCTAGAAAAAGCATTCGACACGGTAAATAGAAGTAAACTTTGGGAAGTCCTTAAAGAGTATGGAGTGAATGGAGGGCTCCTACAAGCAATAAAAACAATATATACAGGTAGTAAAGCGAGTGTAAGGGTAAATGGGAAACTGAGTGACTGGTTCGATATTATGCAAGGCGTGAAGCAAGGATGCGTTATGTCCTCGTGGCTATTTATCATATTCATGGATAAGTGTCTAAGAACTGCCCTCTTCGACGAAGAAGGTGTAGATCTCGAAACAGTCAAGGTAAGTGCGTTAGCTTTCGCAGATTACAAGATTGTTATGGCAGAATCAGTCGAGGACGTGCAAAGAATGTTGAATAAACTTAATACAAGCATGGAGAACATGGGCGTTAAAATTAACGTATATGAAACAAAAATCATGGTTTTTGAAGGAAAAACTGAGAAAACAATGTGCAACATTGTCCTAAATGATGAGATTAGAACAAGTTGACAAGTACGTATATCTGGGTGGCCTATTCACTAGCGACGGAAAAATAGATGGGGAGTTAGATAGGCGCATAAATAAGGGTAAGCAGGTTATCGGTAGAGCAGAGTTCATACTCAGAAATAAAAACATTTAAAAAAAAGCTAAAATGGCCTGTCAAGAGAAAGACAATAGGCTAGAATCTGTGAAGAGGCACTAATTCGAAGAGATATAAGAAGCCATAGAAACACGAGAGCTTGCATGAAAAAATGCATGGACGTGAAAGAAGCTAGAGTAGTATGTCAGGACAGAAAAGTGTGGCGACAAATAGTTTGTAAACTGAGTAACAATAGAGTGAATGACGCCTGTAACAAAGACCTTGGATACTAATGGGCCCAAGTGAGGAACCACACATAACAATTTTGTGGGGCTCTTCACTTGGAGTGATCGCTAGAGGGATTAATCAGCAACCTGGGTCGGAGCAGTGTTGCGGAATGAACGTGTCATTCAAATAAATAACACGAGAATTCCAGATCAATCTAAAATATCTATACCTTACACCTATATACCTATCTACCTTATACCTATATACCCACCTACACACTACTATTTTCCAACCGAGCAAGTCACGCCTACCCCGAAAGGGAAATGGCCTAATGGTATAATAATAATAATAATCAACTTGAGCACATTTTTTTCAAATTTCTAATTTTATATTATTATTCACTAGCAGAAACTGTACGAATAGAAGATATTATCCGATCGAACTACAATTTTAAGGGTTTACCTGTTTAGCCAGTTCTAATGTTGTAGGTAAATTTGATCACTAGAAACTTATTTTTTATTCTGAAGGTAGAGAGTGCTTTGAAGTAGAGGTAAACATTAAACTTGATTTTTTCTGTATTCGGATTATAAGCTATAGCGGCAACCACATAATTATCTACATTCAAACATTGTACATTCGATTTTTTATTACACTTAATGTCTATCTCTATTATCTTAACGTCATTACTTCAATGTCAACGATTTCAATAAACTAATACTTTCCCTGAGAAATCGGTAACTAAAACTTTATGATTTATAAAATACTCAAATCAGCGATTTTCCAATATTAGATTACATTCCAATGTCCCTGAAAAATTATTCAATGTTCCTAGATTATTTTTGACCTTCTAGAGTCTAGACGTGCCCCGAAGGCCATAAAGCAGAGGTTACCCGACAATGGATAATGAACCTACAGTAAATAATCATCTTTCTCTAAAAAATAGGTATGTCACGAAAATTTCGAAATCATTGTTGTCGCTTTTCCTCAATGCAAATTGGGTAATTTCGAAAAACGCGAAGGAAGGAATGTTACAAAAATCAACCACATAATCAAAAATTGAGTTTCAGTTGAAGGACAATGACAAAGAATGTCACATTTGTGTGCATAATGAATATGTTAATTTTCTATAAAAAACTGTTGAATTGAACAAAAAAATACAAATTTTGAACCAATGAAGATTTCTCGATCAATAAAGAAAAAAAATCTCATCCAAAATGTTGAGTTTTCAAGTCATAAAGACGAATTATGCAAAAAAAAAGTTGAATTCACCGGATCAATTTTGAATAGAAATAACAAAAATTGAACCGAATAGTTGAACTACCAACCCGAAAAATGAATTTTGTTTCAAGAAAGACAAATTTTCAGCAAAATAAATAAGTTTTCACCTAAAAAATTTACAGTTTCAACCAAAAATAGAATAGTTTAATTTTCAGTTGGAGAAATAAGTTTTAAAGCAAATAAAATGACTTTTTCAAAGAAATAGTTCAAGTTTCAAGCAAACAGATGAATTTTTAACCAAAAAGATGAAATGCCTATAAAAAAATCGACAAAAAATTTTGTTAAATTTTCAGCTAAACAAATTAATTTTTGATGAAAAAACTAATTTTCAATAAAAAAAATGAATTTTCAACCAAAAAGAATAATCTTCTGCCAGAAAAATAATAATTTCGAACAAAATAAATGAATTTTGAACGAAATATTTTAATTTTTAATGGAATTTTCAACCTAATAGTTGAATTTTCAAAAAAAAGTTTAATTTTCTATGAGAAGAAAAGACAAATTTTAAACTAATGAATTTTCTATCAAAAAGATTGAATGCCTATAAAAAAACTTTGAGTAAAAATGGAATAGTAAATGTCAGGTTTCGAATTGAAAATTTCCATATTACGGGATCAATATGTAAAGAGAAGCTCAAATTTTCAATAAAACTAGCAAACATGAACCATTTGTGCTAAGTTTTTGTTTTCAAAACTATCATTTAACAGTAAATAATAAAATGAAAATATAGAAAAATGGTCTCAGTTTGATCATTCATAAATGTTATTACAATAATATATTGTATTAAATTAATTAAATATCTTGTATTATTCTTACTCTTGAACTTTAAAAATAAAATTTTAATTTAAAAATCAAATGATTTAATACATTTATGTGACAAATATGTCCAGAAAACTTGGTGAATGGAATCTTATAGAAAATTTTAATTAAATTCAAATAGTTCAATTTAATTCTACCTTGATGAATAGTTCATCCGGAAATACCTTGAAAATTTATTTTTTATTTCTTATAAATGTTAAGAAATTTGTAAAGTACGGTGTCAGATTATTATACACATGTGGTAAGTCATATATTGTTAATGAAAAAAAAATCTGCTATTTTAAAATAATTTTAAGTAAATGGAAAAAATGGTGTCATTCATATAGAATTTACTGGAATTTTCTCATAATAAAATCTATAACTAAATGTTGGACATTGAACAGGGTTTTTTTTTACAAAGAAAGGGCAATTAGTACGAGCGTAGAGCGCATAATCTTCTATAGTTCATTAAAAATTCTCATCTGTGTAATATACATCATTTAATTTAAGTAATAGTTAGGACACTATATTTGTTAATAAATGAAGATTAGAATTAATTATTTTACGTATATTTGCATTTTTAATTAATAATTACTATAGGTTCATTATCCTCTGTAGGGTGGTTTCCCCTGTTTTATTACATAAAACAGTTTTGTTAGAAATGATGTGATTTCAAAATATTTTTTAAACGTTTAAAAAAAGAGACATGTTTTCAAAAGATCGGTTCCTTACAATCATCTCTATCAGAAAATACTCACGGAAAGCTTGACCCAGAATCCGTCAAGGGCTTTATCGTGGAAACGCGCCGCTTGTATGTACATTTTATTTAATCACGTTCAAATGTTGAGAGTAATTTTTTCAAGTTCTCTTCATCGAAATCTTTAGATTTAATGTCTGTTAAGAAATATTCTACGATTCCAAAATTAAACCTTTAAGAATTGCTTAACATTTATATTTTTTGCAGATTTTGTTTGTAATATGTACATTCAAAAAATAAACTTCTAAGAAAAGTACAAAACAATACCCCCTTCCCACTTAAAAAAATCTGCCCGCTTTGCGGGCACATTCTCATCGCGCGCTTCGCGCGCGGCTCGCTTCGCGCGCGGCTCGCTTCGCTCGCAAGTTTGAGCGCGCCTAGGGCGCGCACCTGTTGGATCTCGCGCTTCGCGCTCGATTAGGTATTCATCTCGCGCTTCGCGCTCGATGATATGTTTATCTCGCGTTTCGCGCTCGATAGTGTGTTCACATCGCGCTACGCGCTCGGACACATTTACCTGACGCTTTAAACTTGGTTCTTCTATAGGTTTTCGCACATCGTGTGCTCGCTATTGCGCGCTTCGTGGGCTAATACTCTCGTAGTAAACTTCATCGTTATGACTTGCTTTTGGTTTAATTACGTCAGTTTTACATAAAAAGAAGAAATAATTTACTTAAGGTTCTATCGACCTTAAGGAACACATTCTCATCAAGACACTCGCGCTTCGCGCTCGATATTTGCTTTCAAAATCACGTAAACCTCGCGCTCCACGCTCGTTTCTGTTCATCGTATAATAGAAACGCAAAAGTTTGAGCGCGCTTGCGGCACAAGATTTGTTCGTCGCGCTTCGCGCTTCGTTGCTTCGAAAACGACGACAACGACAGACAGACACCGACGTAAAAACTATTTTTTCTGACTCAGGGGGTCTCAAAACGTCGACATTTGATGGAATCCGCGAAAGTCATTTTTCACATAAAACCAATACCTTCTCATTAGGATGAGAATGTAAAAATACAAATTTTCAAGTACCGTGAGCATTAATGATAGTTATTTTATTGTTTTAGTGGTTAGAAATAGTATTGAGAACATGAAAACAATGAGATATTTTGAAAAAACACACACGAGATGAAAAAGAAAATAAATAAGCAAAGCTTTGATGAGAATGTGCCCACTTATCGGGCTGATTTTTTCACTGTTAATGTAATTTTTACAAATAATACAAAAACTATACATCCCATCAAAAAGTGACCAATAACAAATTTGTAGATCTTTTTTGAGTGCATAATTTTTGTTCAATTATTTATTGTCGTAACTTGCATAGTTTGTCCGTAAAATTAAATTTTTGGATTTTTCATTATTTTTTGTGCAGTAAAAATGTGAATTTTCAATTTTTCAAGAAAATTCAAAAAGTCGTTATGATACCCTTGTAGGACGTGCAAAAAGAAACACTTTTCTTATCTTGACTTTTTTTCATATCGTGCGTTGTTTGGCTCAAAATGTTAATTTTCGTTTGTTTTTTTGGATTTTGAAAATCCTATAGCTCTGACAATTTTACTTTTATCGAAAAAAGTCATGAGGATAAATTGTTCAAATTTCCATGTGCTATAAAAAGCCGTAAGTAGAAATGTCAAATTTCGAGAAAAAAATTGTCACAAAAATGTCAAAAATGCTCTAACTTTTCGAAATTTTGTCCAAAATAGCTGGCTGACGAACTCGTCCTTTCTTTCCAGACTCTTGTGAAGTGTGCCAAGGGGCAATCCAATCGGATGATTTTTTCAAATGTTATCGTGTTTACAGACTACAACGACGACAACGACGACAACGACAACAACGACGACAACGACAGACAGAAACCGACGTAAAAACTATTTTTTCTGACTCAGGGGGTCTCAAAACGTCGACATTTGATGGAATCCGCGAAAGTCATTTTTCACATAAAACCAATACCTTCTCATTAGGATGAGAATGTAAAAATCCCTTCATCCTCAAAGTTAGATTATATCATATGGGGGTTCTCCGAACGTAAACATCAGGATCCTTGCGAACACTGAGAGTGAAGCCACCGCGCAGCGTCTTTTTTCGGAAAACAAAAAGCGGGTTTGCTGAAATCGGGTTTCGAGTGTATATTTGAAATCTAGAAATTGAAAAAATAAGAATAAAAATGTTTTTTTTTTAAAGCGTTTCCACGATTTTTTTACTTGCATATCAAAAATGTCCGAACATCATCCAAGGAGAAAATCCTGCAAAAAAAAGTTTAGTAATATAATTTTTGAATAACCCTTTGCACTAAAGTAATACACAACACATTGTAGATTCAACAGTTTTTTGGTTCGAGACAAATCGATTGTACTATAATATTAATACATTTTATCAAAGAGTAAGGAAGATATGGTCTCGGTTATGGTCATTTATATTATATTAAAAAACTATTTTTACAGTTAAAATGTTCTCATACTTTAAAGTTGATGTGAGAATAGAAAAGATGTGTTGGCTCGAGACGAATCGATTGACTTATAATATTGAAACATTTTATTGAATTTCTATTTTCAAATCGATCAAAATGAAGACTTTGATTTTTCTATTATTTAAAAAAATCACTAATGCTTCCTCTACGAGGAAGGAAATACATTTGCTAACGGTAAGCATAGTGCTAGTGAAATGAGCACCATATAATTATAAAGACAAACAAATTGGAAACACTCGAAATCGAATTCACAGATAGTTTACTCTCTTGCCAATATTTTCAAAATATTGATTTAAACAAAATGCCATTTCACAGCAGAGATAAAAACAAAGAATGGAATAATTAGGATTAGGCGGGAGGAGCAAGTCTGCAAATTGCTTGTAAAATTTGTGTTCTCAATTACAACGCGAAGTTTATTGTAAAGAGTAGCAGACAAATTTGGAATTGCAAATATTTTACTATCAGCCCCCCCCCTCCCCCTGGAGAAATACGTTGTCATCGATGATAATATAAATATATAGAGATTCAAAAAGGCTAAATCAAATAATTAATTGATTATAACATCTTGCGGGATAAGACAGACATACCTATGACTTTGACCATATACCCTCCATGTCATTTCAGAAATAAAAAATTCAAAACTTTTCATGATTTTGAGGACTTCGAAATATTTCAAAATCTTCAAAAGTTTTGAAGAAATGTTGAGAGATATTACAGATATAAAGATAATTAATGGGATTTGACAGTATTTCAAGATATTTTAAATTGTATAGGATCTCCATTCAAGGATTCCAAGGGATTCTAAAGGTATATCAAAGATATCAAAGGATTTTATAGACTACAAGGAATTTTAGAGGATTTCATAGAATATCTAGTGAAATTTAGCGAGTAAATGAAATGGAATTGAATTTTAAGGGACTTCTAGGGATTTTTATGGTTTTAATGGGATTTTATGGGGTCTAAGAGGATTTCCAAAATTCAAACATTTTTAAAGGAATTTAAAAAAAAATTAAACATTTAATGTTTAATTTAATCAGACTTTAAAGAATATTATGGGATTGTCAAAGGGGCCGCTGGACCGGAAATGACAGAGAATTCATTTTTTGATCACTTGAAAGATCACAAATTTTATATCAAATAATGTAATGAAATTTAAAATAAGGTTGATTTGAAATTGTTCCAAATGTTCATTTCAATTGTTAACTTTTATGAACATGAAACAATTCAGTTTAAAATGTATGATTCTAAGATATTTCACAGTTCACATTTTCCATGTTAGGTGCTCGTTTTTGATTCTACATTTTCAAATTAAAGAATTCAAAATTTCAAGACGATTCGGAAACTGTTCAAACTTAGAAAATGTACAGCGTTTAACGTTAAAAATTGAACTATTTCAATTCGAAAGTTTTAGTAGATAACCAAATGTAAACGTCCGACTGAAACCATTTCGTAAAAATGTTGTTTTCAATTACAATGCAAAATTCATTGCAAAGCGTGAAAAGAAATTTGGAAATGCAAATATTTTACTATCAGCCCTCTCCCCCCCCCCCACCCACCACCACCATGAAAAAATACGTTGTCATCGATGATAACATAAATATATAGAGATTTAACATGTCGAAATTAAATAATTAATTGATTGTAACATCTTACAGGACAAGGTAGACTTATGACTACATAGGGCAAGCGGGAGTAATTACAAAAATAAATTATCTGAAGATATGCAGAAATGTCAAATTTCAAATAAAAATATTACTATTTCAGACCTCGAAATCACTGCACTAATGAGCTTTCTTGCCCGATTTTTATGATGCAACTATTTTACTACTGTTTTGAAAAAAATTTCGCTAATGTTACTATTCTCGCAAATAATTGCTCGGTAATGCAACTGTTTTTCCATTTACTCTTCAAACGTATTTTCAAATTTATTGCTGATTATCTAAAGAAGCATAACCGTCATTTCAAATATGAAATTTCAAAAGTGTTCATAATTTTAAAGACTTAAAAATATTTCAAAGTTTTCAAAAGTTTTGAAGAAATTTTGAGAGATATTATAAATTTCGAGGTGATTCATGGGATATGAAAGCATCTCTAGTGATCTTTAGGCAGTGAATAAAATGGAATCAAATTTTAAGACACTTCTAGGGATTTCTATGATTTCAATGGGATTTTATGGGGTCTCAGAGAATTTTAAAGATTTTAACATTTTTAAAAGAATTCAAAAAAAAACATTGAACGTTTTGTGAAGTACGAGATTTCACAAGACTCAAGGGATTTTGAAAATTTCAAAAAAATGTCAAGAATAGGGTTATTTTAATAAGTTCCGTGGAATTCAATCAGATTTCAAAGACTTTTGTAGGATTGTCAAGGTGGCCGCTGGACCGGAAATAAGAGAGAATTTTATTTTTGACTGGGAATTTTTGTAAGTTTTCAGAAAAAAATTCATCCAATCACTTGAAGTATCACAAATTTTATATCAAATAATGTAATGCAATTTAAAATAAGTATGATCAAGAATTTTTCAAAATGTTAATTTTAATTGTTAACTGTTTTGAATATGAAATAATTCAGTTCACAATGCGTAATTCTAAAATATTTCACATTACACATTTTCCATTTTAGGTGTTTATTTTTAATCCTACATTAACCATTTAAAAAATTTAAAAATTCAAGACGATTCTGAAACTGTTCAAACTTCGAAAATGTACAGCTTTTAACGTTAAAAATTGAACTACTTCAATTTGAAAGTTTTAGTAGATAAACAAATGTAAACGTCCGATTGAAATGATATAAGCTATTTTCAATTTTAAAATATCTTGAAATTATTAGATTCATAATTAAACGCTTTTATCAAATTTCAAATCATATTCACATATTGTTTCAATCTAAAATATTCCATTTTCAATTCATTAAATTTGACATTTTTTAATTAAAAAGAAACAAAACAATTTCTTAATATTTAGCAGCAACTGCTTAGCTATAACATTTAGCAACTGTTCATTTTATATAAGAAATTGTGAATCAAATACTGAAAACTAAATAATTTGAAACTGGAGTGAATGATTATTAATGTGAAAGGACTTAAAATAGAAATAATTCAACTTCTAATTTGAAAACTGTTCTGTTTAAAAAAAATTCTTATGTTTCTGAATTTATAATTTAAAATATTGTAGTTTAACGGCATTTAATTAAAAATTGTTCAATTGAAAAAAGTTGAAGGCTTCCATTTTATACATGTAAATAATTTAGTGTTAGGGTAAACAATTTCTGAATTAAAAATGTTTAAGGGTCTTATAACAAACAAAATTTTTATTCAAAAGTGAATGCAGCTTGAGTTTTTTAATTTGCAGTTTAGTTCTGATTACTTTCAATGAATACAAATTTTCAGCCTTCAGAGTTAGAATTTTTTTTTTCAATGATCGTGAAAATTTTAGCGAATCGAGACATGACCGAGAATCTTTTTCGTTGATTAATAAGGCCACCCTAATATTAGAAAACTTTAAGAGATTCAACAATTTCTCAGGAATGTCAAATAATTTCGTAAAATTTCAGGCATTCAAAAGATTTCGGAGATTTCAAGGAATTTTACAATATTTGAGGGATTTCATTGGATTTCAAAAGAATTTTTAATAGACTTTTAATAGATTTAAGTAAAATTCAACGGATTGTAACAATTTTAAGGGATTTCAAAAATTCTAGAGCATTTTAGAGGATTTCAACGAATTTCAAGAATATCAAAGATTTCAAAAGAGTTTGAAGGGCATTATCTGATTTTTTGAATTTGACGGTATTTCAGAGGATTTCAAATATTTTATCATTTTTTAAGGAACCCAATCGGTCGAGTTGTCAACCCCTCGTATTTCAAGATGTTTCACGGAATTTTATTCGATTTTTCTGGATTGCTAGGGATTTGACAGGGGTATTTCAGAAAATTTCAAAGGATTTAAAAAGATTTCAAAAGTTTCAAGGGATTTTAACGGATTTCTAGAGAACTTCATGGAATAAGTGGAATTAAGTGGAATTTCAAGATACTTCTAGGGATTTCTACGGATTTTAGAGATTTCGAGGGATTTCACCAGATTAAAGGATTCCAATGGATTTCAAAAGAAATGATAATATTTAAAGGATTCACACGGATTTTAAGGAATGTGAAAAGACTAAGAATTTTCTAGGAATTTTTAGAGAATCTCAACAATAGATTTCAGGATTTCCACAGATTTCAAATCTTTTAGAGTATGTTTCAAAATATTCGAACGGATTTCACGAGATTTTATGTGAAATGTATATTGTTATCAGATAAAAAAAATACCTCGATGTACTATGTATAAAATTGCATGATACTGTTTTTCTACTATTTTTTAATTTATGGTATTATTGACACTATTTCGAATTTTAAAATGAGTCCAAGGCCTGCTATTTCTACCCTAAAACTGGAATTTTTTGAAATATATGCCTACGGTGCTATTTATTTTTTAGAGCGGCGAGGGCAAAATTATTAATTCGAACTGGGCGCAAAAAATGTTGGTTATGGCTCCGACAGTAACTTAAATACTAGGGGAGGGGGGTGCAAATTTCAGAAAAACACTTACGTAACTTTCAGATGACCCCTTATTTGTTTTTCATTTATTATTATTTCGTGAATTCATGATTATTACATTCAATATAATTACTAATATTACTAGGATTTTGCTAATATTAATAGGTAAATTACGAGTAATACTGTTATCCTTAACAATAAAGTAACATACAATTTCTTGGTTTTACTGTACTAGGTACTACAGTAAGCATTTTTATTGCGCTGACAAACAAATGACTATAATAAAATTGTGTATCCCCCTTCCCCTCCCCACAAGACTGCATATTGTATGCACGGTCCCTTTCCATTTCGCTTTTGCTCTATTTCAGAACTGTTTGGTGGGATTGATCTGCTCATTTAAGTGCCCTCCGAAGAGGAAGAAAAAGAAGAAGAAAAGACTTTTCACAGAATTGCCCATCAAACAGTTTCCTTTATTCAAAAACTATGAGAATCCTTATGGGTCCTATTTTCTTCAGCTTAGCATGTTTTCTTACTGCTACTGGTGAGTAGAATAATACAGTATTAAAATTATATAATTTTAAGTTTATTTTCAATTGCAGTAGGTATATTTATTTCCCATAAATACTTTGTTAACCACGCATTTTTCCATCTTAAACAACATGAAAAGGGTTCTTATGGTCGGTATGGTCGTATAGGGTCATAGAGCCGGATAAATTCCCGGCATTTTAAGTCCAAGATGAACTCTTTCGGTTGAAAAACGCATCCAAAGTTGGTGTGTGCCATAAACGCACGTGTTATACTTTTTCTTCAAGCATAAAATATGTCCACTTCCGATTGCTTCGAGACATGATTATAGTGACAATAGATGCAGTACAGGTTCTGGCATTATCCCTGACTTAAACCCGATAATGGCCGGTTCTAGTTTAATTACAATTCTAATAATTTTATTTATATTTATAATTATAGAAACTATAATAATTATAATAATTATAATAATTTTAATAATTATAATAATTATAATAATTATAATACTTATAATAATTATAACAAATTTAATAATTATAATAACTATGACAATTTTAATAATTATATCAATTACAATTCTCTGTATAAAATCATGAAAATATCATTTTTCGATAGTAGGTCGAAAATGTTTTGAACTAGGCCTTACCCGTCTCCTTGATCTAAAAATTTGTGTTTGTTGATCCGTGGACGGTGATATTCATGTTTAGCAGACACCTTTTCTCAACAAAATTTGAAACCTACATAATAAATACACAATTCTCTGTTCTTGAAGTTTGATTAAAAATATTTTTAAACTTTAAATAGTTTAATTTCAAATTGTGTAACAACAATTATGTCTAACAACTATTTTCTTAGAAATGCGTTCTTTTTTGGTTGAATTCAACTGTTATTTATATAAAATTGAAATATTTATTGGCTGAAACATAATCTATTCCTTTTTTGTTGTTGTTGGAGATGAAATTTTTTGATTGAAAATTGAACTAACTCATTTTTGGTTTCAAATTTCTATTTCATAGTTAGAGCATTACGTCGAAATAATGAGGCATTACGTCGAAATAATGAGTAAATTTCCCAAAAAAATCACACATCCAATACTTTTAATGAGAAATTTTTGTTAAGGGGTCCCTTCTGATATGGAAAAAGCTAGAACAGATCAATTGCCAAACCAGGTTTTATTTGTTTGAAAACAGTTCCAAATGTTACTTTTGCGAGAACAGATAATTCCCATTGCGTTTTAGAGTAAAATATCCACCAGGAAAAACAGAGAGGATAACATTATGTGGAAATTTGTTCAGATAAATAATGCACTATCTTCCATAGGTTTCGAGTTATAATATATTGAAGAATTGTCTCAAAAAACACTGTGACCTTCGCACTCAACACCACTGTAAAGAAAAGTGTTTCACAGGTCAGTAAAAGTAGACTCAATTCCCTGTGATTACAAGAAAAGAAAAATGTCCTACCTAAATTAGGTCATAACTTATGTCCCCTCAAAGTTGAGCATTCTTACTTGTTTTTACGGACAAAAAGTGAAGTTTAGTTTTTTTCAAAATAACTCGTGTCAGGTTTAGTTTGCGTTGATGATGCCAGAAGATGAAACAGAGTCTAGTAAAGTCAGCTTTTATCTAAGAAAAACGTCTTTCAGTCCTATTATTTTGGGAATTGTAAGGTATAAAAAATTCCATTTTTTTCGTTGCATTTTTGGCTAAAAACGAAGAAGTTGTGTTTTTGGAATATACCTGGTTTCATGTGAATAAAAAAAAAAAATTCTACAGAGAAAATAAAAGTAGAGTCAATTTAGCGTCAGTTAAAAAAGTCTCCTAGTTCTAATAGGTCACGAGACCTTGAAAAATGCACTATTTCTGCATAGAGGCATCTGAGCGTACCGTAAAGTAGAACAACGGTCATATTTCGAAATTTTTGCCCCAAATAAGTGTATATAATTCATTTCTCATGTACCATTTCTCTTTTACTATTATGAATGAATAATTGTTTAGAAGAAAATCTTGCTATCACCACTTATGATTTTTTTTGCCATTTTGTAGTACTTTTGTGTCAAACAAGTGATCGTAATTGATTGAAGATGTGTAATAGGGTGGCATTTATTTTTCACTTTTCGAATTTCTCTGCTCTCATCCCCCAGTTTGGTTCGAATGCCCAAAAAAAAGTCTCAAAATTTGAGCGAAATCGGTTAATATTTAGCGGTGGCGGAAAGACCATGGAGTTTCCCATTGATTTAACATGGAAAAAAGTCAGTTTTTTGTAAATTTAATATTTAAAGGCGATAATATGTTACAAATAATTCCATGTTCAAGTATATTGTTCAGAATTCATCAGAGAATAAGAATCAATAATAAATTTTGGAGTTGAATAATTTTTAGCTACCCTTATGGGTCCCCAAAGAAAACCCAATACGTGTCAAATTTGAATTTTACGTAATATTGCGGTTTATTGACGCTTTTTAAAAGTTAAAAAAAATAAATAATCATTAATCGGTAATTTGAGAATACCCAGTCATTTGTTTTACTAATATTCAATTGTTTAAACAATTTTAATTTGTTTAAATATTTGTTTTTTTTTCAGTAAACTCGCGAAATGAACGTATTTTCTAGACTTTATGAGTTATTTAATCAATGATAACAGTAAAATAATTTCTTTGAATAATTTTACAATCATTTAATTAATACGTATTTGTTCAGTATATATTTAGCCTAAAAAAAAGCAGGAAAAACATTTTATCTCACTAAATTTTCGACAATGTTGAATATTTTCAAGTACTAATTTGTTTATTATGAATACTCGTAGATGTTCAAATGAATTTAAATTGTTTAAACAATTTTTTGGTTCACATATTTTATTTTTTCTATTTTTCGAAAGATTGAAATATTTTTTAACTCTTAAAAAGCGACAATAAACCGCAATATTACGTAAAATTCAAATTTGTCACGTATGGGATTTTCTTTGGGGACCCATAAGAATGGCTAAAAATTATTCAACCCCAAAATTTATGATTGATTCTCATTCTCTGATGAATTCTGAACAATATACTGAAACACGGAATTATTTGTAACATATTATCGCCTTTAAATATTAGACTTGAAAAAGGCTGAATGTTTCCCATGTTAAATCAATGGGAAACTTCATGGTCTTTGCGCCACCCCTAAATAATAACCGATTTTGCTAAAATTTCGAGATTTTTTTTTTTGGGCATTCGAAAAAAACTGAGGGGTGAGAGCAGAGAGATTCGAGAAAAAACATCCACCAAGTATAAATAAGAACCACCCTAATGTGTAATTTTTTTTTATCAATAAGCGAATATTTTTATTAATAATTGTTTATAACAAAATCTTGTCAATCACCGCTGAGTACTTTTTAAATACTCAACAGTGACATGCAAGTCATTATAATTGGTTAAAAGTGTGATACATTTTTTTTATCAATGAAGTTATAGTTTTTTAATAATTGTTAATAAAAAAAATCTTGTCTTCACCACTCTTGAGAACTTTTTGAGTATCTTTGTGGCAAAAAAGTGATGGTCATTGATTGGAAATGTGTAATATATTTTTTTATTGACGAAAAAAGTTTTTAAATAATTATTTGTAACAATATCTTCTAATAAATACTTGTTTTGCATTTAATTCCATAGTTACCTCCAGGATACTTGCAATTTGAAGTAATTTTCGTAAATTGTGAATAACATGCTGTGGTCACAAAATGACTTAAAAAGTAATCAGAAAATCTGCCCGCTTTGCGAGCACATTCTCATCGCGCGCGGCCCGCTTCACTCACTAGTTTGAGCGCTTGGGGCGCGCGCCTGTTAAATCTCGTTTAATTATGTCAGTTTTACATAAAAGGAAGAACTAATTCTCTTCAGATTATGTAGACCTTAAGGAACACATTCTCATCAAGAAGCTCGCGCTTCGCGCTCTACACTTGGTTTCAAAATCATGTAAACCTCGCGCTCCACGCTCGTTTCTGTTCATCCGATAATAGAAACCCAAAAGTTTGAGCACGCTTGCGGCACGAGATTTGGTTGTCGCGCTGCGTAACGACCATATATTATGTCTGTTCTTCAGATAAAAATGACTAAATTTGTGTTTGATTCAAAATGAAGAAGGCAACTTCTTTACTTCAGACTATATTCTCGTATCTCTATAATAAATTATACAATCAGAAAGATTTTTCCCAACTATCTGAAAAGGGGAAAAAAAGTATCTAAGTCATTTTTGAAACATATATATGATTTTTAAAATAATTATTGAAATGATTTGTGCTTTTGCGTCACATTGTCCATTGAGATGATGTTATCATTTATACCATTATACCCGGGCGTTTCAGCAGCAGAGGCTTTTAAATTATTATACGATTAGCCCATTTTCCTTTCGGGGAAGGTGTGACTCGCTCGGTTGGAAAATAAAATAACACCCAGTCTCCCTTCGTCGCCCGTAACTCGACTTTTACGTTTACCGTGTGTATGCATTTCATCAATCAAAGTTTCAGTCCATTCCGAGGCTATTTTATTGTTTGTATTATTCATTGCTTAGATTTTATACCCAACTATCACCTTTATGCGCAAAATTTGTTCTGCGAAACGAAATCATGCCCAAGTGAAGTAGTGATTCGTCGTATGATGGAGTCTAGTTGTAACGTCAGTCCCACCAAAACTTGTGTTACTGGGGCGGGGGGTGAGGGCCAGGAATGGAAACCGAGAGAGTCGCAATTGGTTGATGTTTTAAGCTGAGAGGGTCACCAGCCTTCAGCAGCATTGTATTAGATAGAAGTTTATACGTTCCCATCTGCCAATTCCCGGCCTACCTCTGGGCATGGAACCAAAAACTGTTTTTCCCCCTCATAAATTAATGATAAATATACCAATTTTAAATTTGTGCTGTCAGCATTAATTCTCATATTAATTGATAATTAATTAGTATTAATTATTTTAATTCTCAGTTTAGGACATTACAATGTCATTAGAATAAATTGTTCCAATTTCCAAGTACTTGTGAGCATTAATTATAGTTATTTTATTGTTTTGATCGATAGAAATAGTATTGACAACACAAAAACAATCAAACATTTTGAAAACCCACAAACAGGATGAAAAATAAATTGAATCAGCAAAGTTTTGATGAGAATGTGCCCACTTATCGGACAGATTTTTTCACTGTTAATGTTATTTTTCACAAATAAAACAAAAACTACACATCCTATCGAAAAGTGAACGATAACAAATTTTTAGATCTTTTTTGAGCGCACAAATTTTGTTTCATCGTCATTTGTCGTATCTTTCATAGCAGGACCATAAAATTAAATTTTTGGATATTCCATTATTTTTTGTGTAATAAAAATGTGGATTTTCGATTTTTCAAAAAAATTCAAAAAGTCTTTATGATAATCTTGTAGGGCGCGCAAAAAGAAACATTTTCCTTGTCCTGACTTTTTGTGTATCATGCGTTGTTTGTCTGAAAATGTTAATTTTCTTTTCTTCTTTTGGATTTTGAAAATGCTGTAACTCTGAAAATTTTCATTCATCGAAAAATGTCGTCGGAATAAATTGTTTAAATTTTTTAGTACTGTGGATAGCCGCACATATGTATATGTATGTATACCATTAAGCCATTTCCCTTTCGGGGTAGGCGTGACACTACCCGATTCGGGTAGTGTTTCTAGGTGGATAGTTTCTTGTAGTAAATAACTACAAGTGTGCGTTCACCACACCCACGACACGCCAACAGCATGCAGTTAGTAGTATTCCCGAACGTTCACCCATCCAAGTACTAACCGCGCCCAACACTGCTTAACTTCAGTGATCTAACGAGAACTGTTTTTTTCAGCGTGGTATGGCCGTTTGATTTTGACATTCACATTTGACAAAAACCAGGGGAGGGGGGGGTCAAATTATACACAAATATAATGCCTTCTCTGGATGAGAATGTATAAATGACAAGACAAGATTTTGTTATGAACAATTACTTATTTAACCCTGGTCCCCTACCCACCGGGTTGTGAACAACCTAGAGTGTAGATTTCTGCGCCTGCGCACTCCTGCACTTGTTGCAGAGTGAGGAGAGGGCAGATTACCCTACCAGCCAGTCATGTACAAAACGTCGGTGCACTTTTTGCCCCTGAAAGAAGGACCAAAAAAGCTGTGGCAACTGCTATATTTGCAAAAAAGGCATTTTTGAAGAGCACAAAAGAGCCACATGTCCCTTTTGTTTGTCAAAAGCATCATCAAACAAATGAAGAATGGAGTGCGATGAAGAGTAAAAAGTGGGTTTGGATTTTCGTAGAGTGATTCTTGACCATAATTTGAGATCTTCACTATTCTGAAATATCTGTGGTTTATGTGACAATGGTTAATGATTTTTTATTCTTTTATTTGATACTCCTACCTACAGGTTCCCTTTGTAACCATTTCCAAAATAAAAATGTATGATTTTATACTTGAACGATTCAGTATAATTTATTTTAAGCCAAAAATGGAGGTTTTTCTAATGAATTCAACTATTTTGCGACAAATTCAACGATTTTGTTAAAATTTGGTTTTCTTCTGGACTGAAAAATCTTTCTATTTTGAAAATTCAACTCTTTTGGTAGAATCGTCATCTTTTTGGTTAAAGATTCAACTCTTTGCTTAAAAGTTAATTTGTCTTGGTCAAGAATTCAACCGTTTTGATGAAAATTCGTCTTTCCTTGGTTTAATTTAACTGTTCCTTATTCCAAATGATTTTTTTTTTGTAGAAATATCAACTACTATATTTTTCGTTGAAAATAAAATCTGTATTAAACTCAACTATTTCATTTTTGATTCAAAATTTGTCTTTTCTAGTTGAAAATTCAACTAGTTGGTTAAAAATGGATTTTTTTATGAATATTCATCATTTCAGTTTGGAATTCATCTTTTTTGTTGAAAATTGAACCCTTGTGTTGAAAAATTCCTTCTTTTCTTGGTTGAAAATAATTCTTCTTGGTTGAAAATGTAACTACAATCCAAGCCCCATATAACCACATTTTCGGGGGTTGCCTCTCACTGGCCTTGTGGCTAAATCGGTACCCTCGAAACGTAAACAGTCAGGGGCTGAACCTTTTCCAATTGGAATGCATAATATTGCGCAATATACAGGACAACGCCTTTCTTTTTATGATCGAATTCAACTGTTGTTGATCTAAAATTAAAATAATGGTTCTTAATTTGCTTGGAGATTTATTTCTTGGTTAATGATTTTAGTTTTTTTTTTTTGTTGATAAATTGCACTTTTTTCGGTTGCAAATTAATTTTTTAAACGAAAAATTCTAATATTTTATTTTTGTGGGAAAATAATCTTCTCACTTGAAAATTCAACTACACCAAACCCTTGGTTTAATAAAAGTGTCGGAGGTTGCCTGCAAATATCCTTTATACTAAATCAAAGGAATGTAAGCGTAAACAGTCAGGGCCGTCTGAACGGTTTCTAGTTGGAATACATAATATTGCGCAATACTACAAATGCATCTATTTTGTCGAAAGTCCAATATTTTTTACTAGAAATATTAGAAATTTGAAGGGTTCACATTGAATTTGATGCGTAGTACCCATCTTAATTTCATTCAAAAGAATTTCTTCCCCAATTTTCGTAAAGAAGCTCCTTATTGGTTTCAAATTATGTATATGGGTCTGAATCTTCACTTGAAAAACTGAACTCCAAACTGAGGTAAACTTTTCGTGGTTACAGGCCTTTAACGTACTGTATCTAGCGGAGTCTGCCGGAGATACCTGCGATTCGCCACGGAAAGTTTACCTCAGTGTGATGTACACACCTCGCGTTTACCCTGCTTGACCGATTACCTGCAACATTTCGTACCCTCCATTTTTTCTGTGTGGTTCAAATTCATACTTCAAGTAGGTAATATATTAATCCATTTTGACTTTCTCTTTCAGAATCAACTTCAGATGCCAGTAGTAGTAATCATGATGGTACCACAGCACTGTCTCCATCTCGGGCTACACCTCCTGCCAGTAGTAGTAATCAAGTTAATGCCATAGAACTGTCTCTATCTCAAACTGCAGCTCCTCGGGGCCCTCCTGTTCGTTTTTTCCTAAATGTCCGTGGTGAACGGCAGTTATTGAAAGGATATTATCATTTTGCAATACAAGGCAAATGGGTCATTGGAGTAGTTGACAATAACGACAATAAACTTCGTAAAATGTTAGGAACGGATGACCTTACGGAGGCTCCGCTTGCGTTTTTAAAGACAAGTATATATCACACACTTCATCTAAGTGGGTCTCAAGTTAAGGCAATACCTTTCGGCAAGGTGCTTCCTATGCCAGAACACGGTATCGAATTTTCATCGTTTGTAATTCGTTTCGATTAAATTATGATTGAGACTATTAATGTGTTCATTTTTTAGGGTGAGTCTCACGTTACTAAAGAACATATTTTATTATTAAAAACCTTCTTCCAACCCCGTCATTACATTATATTTTATTAATTCAATGGTGGTTTTGTTCATAACGACCCACTCAGTGGGATGTTGTGGCTATCATTAATATTTTTTAAGAATGTGAACATTGTAGAGTATAAAACATACTCTTTTAATAAAATATATTTCGATAAATCTGTAATTTTCGAAATCTGATATATTGCCTTATTCATTTATTATATTTTACCGAGGGGCGACCACTTCGATATTCCTGGTACACTCACGAAATATTCCCATACATCCTTTCAATATCCCCATATATTCTTTATATTCCCAAATATTTTCACATATTCCGAAGTATTCCTAAATATTCACAAATAATCTGAAATATATTCCCCAATTCCCCGATTCCTTCCCATCCATTCACCGATTGTATTCGTATAGCTTTTTATCTGGTGCCTTCGTCCAGTGATCCCAACTTTGGCACGTAGATCTACTGCGCCTACACTCAGAAAAAAACTTTTCTTGAACCAAACAAACTGTTTTGTTGGATATACATGAAAATTTGTTTAAATTAAACAAATTTTTGCCGATTCAATAAAATATTTGATTGACCTAACCAATTTTTTTGTTTGAATCAACCAAATACTCCAACTACGAAAGATTTGGTTGAAACCACCAAAAAATTGAGTTGGGTCAACCAAATATTTTGTTGTCCATATAATAACCAAATCGTTTTCTGAGTGTACCTGGCGCAGCTGCCGCTGTCTGTGCGCGATTTGAACCGCGTATGATTAACAATTATTATTGAAATAAACATAAAGAATTACTATAAATTGCACATCCATATCAGAAATTACGCGATTGGTGATTCAAAGTGAGAAATAGAATAATAAAGGTGAATTTTTAACAAAATACCTAAATCTTCAACCACATAGTTGAATTTTCAACCAAGAAGAATGATTTTCTGCCACAAAAGACGAATTTTCAACAAAATACATACATTTCATCCAAATAGTCCAATTTTATACCATAAAGATTTATTTTCTACTAAAGAAACGAATTTTCAACAAAATTTCATATATTTTCAATTGCAAAGTTTGAACAATGGATGTGATTTTAGTCCAAATTTTATTTGAATTATTTTTAGTTTATGTTGGTTTCGTTTCCTGCAAATTTTGAAATGAATAAACGAATTTTTAAACTAAAAAGATCCATTTCGAAAATACAAATTTCCAACTAAAATTATAATTATTTTACCAAAATAATTAACTTTTAAGATATTCGATTAACATCCAACCAAGGGGTTGATCTTCCAACATAAAAAGATTAATTTTCAACGAAACATATAGTAGTTGATATTTCATAAAAAAAAGTTTTAATTTGAAATGAACAACATTTGGATTTTACAAGAAAGAACTAATATTTTAATCCAATAGTGTAATTTTCTACCAAATTGTTGAATTTTCAAGCCAAAAATACGAATTTTCCACAAAGCAATTGAATTTTCAACAAAAAAATTAATTTTGAACGGAAACAGATTACTTATTAAGCAGACAATTGCATTTTTAAACGAAAAAGGTGAAATTTCTACAAAAAGAGATGATTTTTCAAACCAAAAAGATGAATATTCAATATATAGTAGAATTTTCAACCAAAACAAATTTGTAAGTCAAGGAAGAAAAAAATTGCAATGAAATTGATGAAAAGTGGAAAAATGAATTTTTAACCAAAAATTTATCAGTAGACTTTTTTCTACTGGAAACAATGAACATTCAAGGAAAAATAGTTCAAATTTTTTTATTGGTTTCTATTAACTAAGTTCCCATTTAAATAGGAAAACGAGGAAAATAGAGGAATAGGGAAAAGACTATGAAGCCTTCGATGAATAAATAGGAAGGTTGATCATTTATAGACCAACGAATAACACTTTAAATGTAGAAAGACGAGAGCTACCATGAAAAAATGCATGGACGTGAAGGAAGCTACAGTAGTATGCCAGGACAGAAAAGTCGACTCATTCAAAAGTTATGGCAGAATGAAAATTAAAAAAATACTTTTTCATTAAACTTCCATCAGACTTCTGATCTCAAAAAGCTCAAAACCATTGAACACTTTAGATACCATGAAAATATTGTCAGAAATGACGAAAAAAAAATTCTGGTGAAGCTTGAGCTCTTAATATTAACATTAAGAGGTGACGATTTGTGATTTTTGATTTCCCATTTAAATAACGCAGGAATTTTTTTATATTTTTTTCGATTTTTGATGCGTTTGAACGAATGGGAAATAAAAAATTACAAATCGCCACCTCTTAATATTAATATTCAGAGCTCAAGCTTCACCAGATTTCTTTTTTCGTCATTTCTGACAATATTTTCATGGTATCTGAGAAAAAAAAATTTAAAGTTTTTTTTGGCCCACCCTAATATATATATATATATGGGGCATTCTCCGTGCAATCAGCCACCCCCTCCTCACACTTTTATTCTTGAGATAAATGGACCCTACAGGGCTCAAAATTTTCGTCAAAGCTTTTGCTTTTTAGTGCCGGATGGTACTTTATAATTTTCAAAATGGCAGACCAACAATGGCCGCCACAAGGAAAAAAACTTCTGAATTTAATCTCTTATTTTCGATCTGATTCTTACAAAAACATAATTTTCACTCTTGCAATTCACTTTTCAAGTGTTTTTGGGGTCGCTGATTACGAATTTTTTATCTGTTTAAAAAATTTCAATATGACGAATCAAAGATGGCCGCCAAAATGTGTAAAAATCATTTTGTGTCATATAAGTACAAGTTAGGTATGCAAGAAAGGGTTTTTGCGGTCACTGATTACGAATTTTGTATTCTTCTTCAAAAATTCCAAAATTGGGAATCCAATATGGCTACCGAAATGTGTAAAAATTATCTTATGTCATAAAAGTCCAAGTTGGGTATGCAATAAAGGGTTTTCCTGGTCGCTGATTACGAACTTTGTATTACTTTTTAATAATTTCAAAATGGCGATTCCAAAATGGCTGCTGAAAAGTGTAAAAAACATTTTATTTCATTAAAGTACGAATTGGGAATACAATAAAGGGTTTTCGTGGTCGCTGATTTCGAATTTCGTATTAGTTTTTTAAAAATTTCAAGATTTTCGGTCCAAGCGGCCATACATTTTGTAGTGCTACTAAACGTATCTAGAAGATATAGCATTGATTTATGTGTTTATGTGCTGTCAGCATTAGCGTTACCCAATGTACATTGACCATTTTATTCCATTCTTTTTCTTTGAATGCCTTTTCATGTATACATACATACATGTATACATTTATATTATCATGGTATTTCTCATCAAAGTAAAACGAATTGATTTTTTAAAAATGTTTTTCACTCCACTTAAAAAGTGCTTCAGATTTTAATATTGAATCATTTGGCTTTGCAGTAAAACTTGCTCTGTAAGGTTCTCTTTTATTGTTTGCACCAAGACCATCGTACGTACTCTTACCATGAGCAGTTGTAAAATAATGCCACTCACCTTCAATATTAAAATCTTCCTTATGAAAAACCAAATTCGCGATCTGGAATCTATTTTTAAAGTGTTGCTCAGCTCCCTCAGATAAATAAATAATTTTTGTTCTATAACTGCATGAAATTCAGAAGCAAATGACAATGTGTGTGATCATCTTATATTTCAATGAAAAACGATGGAATAAAAAGGTCAATGTACGAAGACAAGTAAAACGATCAGATAAGAAACTGCAAATATATAAAACGGCCCTCTTCAGGGCCAAGTGATGTGCAAAACCGATTGCGCAATCTCCTCGTGGTGCACATTGGGTAACGCTAAAGCCGACGGCACATAAACACTTAAATCAATGCTATATCTTCTGAATACTTTTAGTAGCACTACAAAATGTATGGCAGCTTGAATCAGAAATCAGCGACCCCGAAAACCCTTTATTGCATATGCAACTCGTACTTTCATGACATAAGATGATTTTAACACTTTTCAGCTGCCATCTTGCATTTGCCATCTTGGAATTTTTTTTAACTAATTCAAAATTCGTAATCAGCGACCACGAAAACCCTTTATTGCATACCCAACTCGTACTTTTATGATATAAAATGATTTTTACACATTTCAGCAGCCATATTGGATTCACCATCTTGAAATTTTCAAAGAAGAATACAAAATTCGTAATCAGCGACCGCGAAAACCCTTTATTGCATACCTAACTTGTACTTATATGACACAAAATGATGTTTACACATTTCAGCGGCCATATTGGATTCGTCACCTTAGAATTTTTAGAAAAGAATACAAAATTCGTAATCAGTGACCACGAAAACCATTTATTGCATACTTAACTCGTACTTTTATGACATAAAATGATTTTTACACATTTCGGTAGCCATATTGGATTCGCAATCGTGGAATTTTCAAAGAAGAATACAAAGTTCGTAATCAGCGACCGAGGAAACCCTTTATTGCATACCTAACTTGTACTTATATGACACAAAATGATGTTTACACAT
>CAKNXH010000198.1:555783-623368 GCA_932178445.1 Andricus quercusramuli | reverse complement strand
GGAATAGAAACCGAAACCGAATATATATATATATATATATATATATATATATATATATATAGTTTGAAAAAATAGTTAAACAACCACCGCAGGGTCCCACTAAGAGCAACCGCCATCTAAAAAATGTCAATAGCCCCCAGTAGAACCGCGGTGAATCACACCTATGGCCACGTCTCAAAACCGTGAGATGGGTGGTCACAGTGCACGACAAAATCACAACGACAGGCCGGCGAAACCCTCGTGTGTTTTGAGGACACGACGCGAGCCAAGGATGACAGCTTTCTGCATCCATCTCGCTAGTGCCTTGGCATATTTTTGGCACGCGGGTATGGCTTTAAGTTTACGAACCAGTGATAGTTTCGCACCTCCGAGAGCACCAATCACAAGGACAATTACTCGCACCGAATACTTTGGGTACAGTCGTTGCAGCTCTCTCTAAAGGTCTTGATACCTCTCCTCCTTTTCTTTCTCCTTTGCAGTGATGTTTTATTCGGACGGAGCCGAGAATTCGATCACGAATATAGTTCGTTTCTCGAAGTCTTGGAGAACAATGTCAGGTCTCGAGTGAGCAACGGAGACTGCTGCCCGAAAATCGTCGTTCCAGAAAACTTGGCACTTCTCGTTTCGGACAGTTGACTCTATATCCCTTGGAGCGTTCGGCAGGGCAGGGTCGCGACCAACACCGCAAGAACGACAAAGGTGGTAATAAAGTACTCTTAGGGCCGCATTATGTCTATAGATATACGTTGTTCCTGCGTGGGTCGGACACCCCGATAGTATATGTTCTAGGTACTCAGCGTGTGCATGGCACGCTCTGCACCTATCACTGGGAACTTCTTGACATAAAATGCGGGCACGGTATGCTAAGGTGGAAATGACACCGTCCTGGCATGCAAAAATAAAACCCTCTGTACCTGAATTGAGCCCTGATGATTTGAGGAAAGCAAAAGTTTGCTCCTTCGACAAGGTCTCCTTTCTACATTTCTGTAAAAGTTTCCATGCATATGCTTGTCGAGTAGCTATTGGTGAAATTTTCCAACCTCTGCTTTCTTTACTTCGCGGCTTCGTAAAGGAATGCTCCTTCGCCAATCATCTCGTGATTCCTGACCATTTTTAGGAGCGAATCTCTACCACTAGCAATGATGTAAGCTGTACTTAGAACAATTCGGTTATGAAGACACTGGAGATTCAGAAGTCCGCGTCCGCCTTGACGACGTGAAATGTATAATCGCGCAACTGACGAATTGATATGCAAGCTTTTATGCATATGCATGATCTTACGTTTGGTGACATCAAGGGCCTTAAGCTCGTTCTTCATCCATTGAACCACCCCAAACGAGTAGAGTAGAACCGGGACGGCAAGCATGTTAGTCGCAGATACCTTGTTCAACGCTGACAGATTTGAAGACCAAATCTATCGAAGAAGATGCTTATATCTGCTTCGGAGAGACTCCTTCACTAATGTTACGTCCTGAATGCGGCTTTGAGGCACGGCCAGGTATCTATAGGTCTCTCCAGTGTTAAGATGTATAATAACACTTATATCCACAAGCTCAGGGTCCTTGGGAACACCAGTAATCTTTCCTTTCTTCAGATGAATTTTGGCACACTTGTCCAAACCAAAGTCCATTCCAATCTATCCTGTGTAGTTCTTGACGATATTTATAACAGATTGAAGTTTGCTTTCACCAGAGGCATAGATCTTCAGGTCATCCATATAAAATACATGAGTGACCTTATGCTCGCGTTGATTAGTGTCGCCACAGAAGTATCCAGGAGAATTTCGTAGTGCGAGGGATAGAGGCAGGAGTGTGATGCAAAAAAGCAAAGGGCTCACGGTATCACCTTGAAAGAATTTCCTTCTTTTCCAAAGAGGCATCAATCTCTCTATGCATCGCACTATGTGTGGATGTACCTTCAAGCTTTCCAACAGACAGATGATAAGTCTGAGAGGTTGAATCGAAAGCTTTCCGGTAGTCAATCCAGGCCATTGACAGGACGCGCTGATGGGCTGCAGCGTCTTTAAAGACACACCTGTCAATTAGCAGGTTCTTTCGACAGCCTGCTACACCTTTTTTTGAGCCACGTTTTTCGTACATCTCTTCCCATACGGGCCCAATTCGTCGAACAATCTGGTTGTTTAGGACAGCTGTAAAGATTTTATACAGTGTGTTCAAACAAGTTATTGGCCTGTAATTCTCTGGGTTGGACAAATTGCCTTTTTTCGGCAGGAGTATAGTGCGTCCTAACACCAGCCACTGCGGAATGGGCGTCTCCGACTTTAAATATGAGGTGAATATGCGGGCCAAATGTTGGTGTATAAAAGTAAACTTCTTTCACCAAAAGTTCTTGATAGAATCTGGTCCAGCAGCGGAAAAGTTCTTCGTGCCTCTAAGTGCTTTTTTCACCTCTTCGGCAGTGACTGATGGACATTCCTCCCCAGATTTTATAAGGTTGTCGCAAAACTCCTTGAAGCGGATGATATTGTCAGTATCTTCTTTCAACTCCAGTTTTTTCGGGATTTTGTACACCTTTCTCCAAAAAGTATCTACCTCCTTGGGCTTGGGTGGATTTTTTACAGAAACAGGGAGATCGCTGAAGAGGCGCAATGGGTCAGCGAGAAACTGTTGATTCTCCCTGATCCATCTCTCCCTCTTCTGTATTCTCCTGCTTGCGTCAGATAACAGCCGTATATTGTCAACAATATGCTGCTTGATTGTCAGCAGCTTTGACTTGTTTAGTGTGTGATTCAAGATCCTTAGTTCTTGGACGAACTTTCGAACCCTTTCCGTAAACGGTCTACCAGATGTTATGTAGTCAATCACACATTGATCACGGGACGCATTCTGTCTTGCCCATCCAATTTTCTTGTTCAGTTGATGGAAGCGTCTTTTGGTCTTTTGATACATTCTCGGTTTTAGCCTCCGATTTGAATCAGCCAAAGTTCTCGCAGCACCATAAACTGAGCAATTGATGGTACAGAGGTCGGACTCTTGCGAGATATCTCCACGAAGGGAGGCATCCATTTCAGCCAGATCTTGGGGCTTAAGAGGAACTTGCATGTTGATGTTCCTCCTTGTACTAAAATTGCAATCATCTTTCAGAAAGTGCCTACTTTCTGCGGTTGGTCTTAATGACGCTTCACCTTCGGCTGCAGCTTGATCAAGCAGCGGCAGGGGAAGCGCTCCGTGTACATATCCATTTTTCCGGAGGTAGTCGGCTTGATTTCGAAAAGACTGATGCGAAACGTGCTGAAGCTCTGAGTGTTTCTGGCATCACAGATTGTGCATACGCGCCATAAAGCTTCCGCGAACAGGGATAATGCTGGCATCGTAGCAGTCTAGCGCGTTCGATCGTTTTGAACCGCATCTACAACATTTTGGTGTCTTGGTGGTTTCATTGTTGTTCCCACGAGCAGCTAGGGAAAGGGTTCGTCCATCCTTGTAGAGCCCCGCGTGCAAGGATAAGGCTGATACTCTGAGAGGTCGCCCGGTATCCCAGGGTCACTGTTAAAGACACCTCACCCAGGTGCCATTCAGCTTTCGGCACGGATCTTACGCCTTCGCTCAGGGGTTATTCCTTCGAGACCATCCTTGGACAATTGTGCGCGACTGCTTATTAATTGTTGTAACTATATTCAGCAGAAACCCTTGGTACAGGGACCATCTATCCGCAACTCGAGGACGCGTTCGGTGGCTTTGTCATAGGTCCTTCGGTTCTATTCCAAAGGAATCGAAACCGAAACCGAACATATATATATATATATATATAGCATATGCACGGAAACTTTCACAGAAATGTAGAAAAACAGTCCTTGTCAAAGGAGCAAACTTTTGCTTTCCTCAAATCATCAGGGCTCAATTCAGGTACAGAGGGCTTCATTTTCGCATGCCAGGACGGTGTAATCTCCACCTTAGCATACCGCGCCCGCATTTTATGTCAAGAAGTTCCCAGTGATAGATGCAGAGCGTGTCATGCAGTCACGTTGAGTACCTAGAACACATACTATCGGGGTGTCCGACCCACGCAGGAACAACGTATATCTATAGACATAATGCGGCCCTAAGAGTACTTTGTTACCACCTTTGTCGCTCTTACGGTGTTGGTCGCGACCCTGCCCTGCCGAACGCTCCAAGGGATATAGAGTCAATTGTCCGAAACGAGAAGTGCCAGATTTTCTGGAACTACGATTTTCGGGTAGCTGTCTCCGTTGCGCACTCGAGGCCTGACATTGTTCTCCAAGACTTCGAGAAACGAACGATATTCGTGATCGAATTCTCGGCTCCGTCCGAATACAACATCACTGCAAAGGAGAAAGAAAAAGAGGAGAGGTATCAAGTCCTTAAAAGAGAGCTGCAACGACTGTACCCAAAATATTCGGTACGAGTAATTGTCCTTGTGATAGGTGCTCTCGGAGGTGCTAAATTATCACTGGTTCGTAACCTTAAAGCCATACCCGCGTGCCAAAAATATGCCAAGGCACTTGCGAGATGGATGCAGAAAGCTGTCATCCTTGGGTCGCTTCGTGTCCTCAAGATACACGAGGGTTTCGCCGGCCTGTCGCTGTGATTTCGTCGTGCCCTGTGACCGCCCATCTCACGGATGTGAGACGTAGCCATAGGTGTATTTTACCGCGGTTCTACTGGGGGCTATTGACATTTTCTTTTTAGATGGCAGTTGCTCTTAGTGGTACCCTGCGGTGGTTGTTTCACTTTTTTTTCAAATATATGGGACGTTCTTTCTCAACCGTAACACCACTCTCTCCAAAATTCCTGTTGATGAATATAGATGATCTTGGGCTTAAAATGTTCCTCTTTGGACCCGCCTTCCGGGACCGTATGGCCTTTTCAAAAATTTCAATATGGTGGCACGAAATGGCGGCCGAAAGCGAGATAAAAATCGAGTGTTCGGATCAAAAAGCTTTGAAAAAATTAATATTTACGACCAATTCGATTGGTTTTCGGCTTGAATTGTTGGTAATTGACGGCCCTAAAAGGTTGGTGAGGTAGGTTGGCGAAATTAAACATGTCCGATTCAAGATGGCGAACAACAATCCTACCTGGCGGACAGAATTTTTTTAAATCAACCGATTTCAACCAAATTTGGTTTACGAAGGTTTTTGGGGTCGCTGATCACAAATATGGAGTCAGATTTGCAAAATTCAATATGGCGGAACGAAAATGGCGAACAGGAATCCAACATGTCGGACAAATTATTTTCAAAACAACTGATTTCAGCCAAATTTGGTCTACGAAGGTTTTTGGGGTCGCTGATCTCGAATCTGAAGTAAGATTTGCGAAATTAAATATGGTGGATTAAAATTGGCAGCCAATATTCCAATATAGAGCACAATTTTTTTTCAAATCAACCGATTTCAGCAAAATTTGGTTTACGAAGGTTCTTGAGGTCGCTGGTCACAAATATGGAGTCAGATTTGCAAAATTCAATATAGCGGACAGAAAATGGCGAACAAGAATCCAACATGGTGGACAAATTATTTTCAAAACAACCGATTTCAGCCAAATTTGGTTTACAAAGGTTTTTGTGGTCGCTGGTCACGAATCTGAAGTAGGATTTGCAAAATTCAACATGGCGAATTCAAAATGGCAGACGAGATTGTTGAAAATCAACCGATTGTCGCTTGTAGTAAGTTGTTGCTTGTGGCAAGTTGTCAAAAGCTCTCTGCGTTTTACAGGGTTGAGACTGTCTTCATGTAATAAAGCCCGCATTACTTTTTTCTCAATTAAATTTTTTTTTTTTTTTGACTTTCTTTAATGTTTTTTTTTACTTTTATTTATTCTTCTTATCTTCGCTTTTTTCATAAATTATCCTTCGATTTATTTTAATATGTTTTTACTTTATTTAGGAGAATTCAGTTGTGGATAGAATTTCGGATGCATCAGAGTATCTAAATGCAGTAAGAGTTTTGTTGGAGGAGACCTTAAAAGCATGAGCTTTGGAAATGTTTATTACTGGTGGTGCACTGGAAAATCTTTTCGACAATTTCCTAGATGTTCTATCATAGTCCTGTTAAATGTAGTGGAAAAATGTTATGTTGGGAAACTTATTTTTATCCCGCTTAAGAAGTTGAGTAGAATCTAGAATGGCTTCATTCCCTTCGTCTTGTAAACTAGCTTGTGTTGCCAGACTCCTCACTGTAGCCGCTACGCCATCACAACGCCCCTTGCCATGAGCTGTAGCAATTCATCTATGATCTAAAAAACATTTAAAAAATTTACAAGGAAAAAAAAAATTTTAATCGTGAAAAAAAGTAATGCGGGCTTTATTACATGAAGACAGGCTCAACCCTGTAAAACGTAGAGAGCTTTTGACAACTTTCCACAAGCAACAACTTACTACAAGCGACAATCGGTTGATTTTCAAAAATCTCATCTGCCATATTGAATTCGCCATGTTGAATTTTGCAAATCGTACTTCAGATTCGTGACCAGCAGCCCCAAGAACCTTCGTAAACCAAATTTGGCTGAAATCGTTTGATTTGCAAAAAAATTAAGCGCTATATTGGAATATTGGCCGCCATTTTTGGTCCGCCATATTGAATTTTGCAAATCTGACTTCAGGTTCGTAATCAGCGACCAACAAAACCTTTGTAAACCAAATTTGGCTGAAATCGGTTGTTTTGAAAATAATTTGTCCACCATGTTGGATTCTTGTTCGCCATTTCCGGTCCGCCATATTGAATTTTGCAAGTCTGACTCCATATTTGTGACCAGCGACCCCAAGAACCTTCGTAAACCAAATTTGGCTGGAATCGTTTGATTTGAAAAAAAATTGTGCGCTATATTGGAATATTGGCCGCCGTTTTTCGTCCACCATATTGAATTTTGCAAATCTTACTCCAGATTCGAGATCAGCGACACCAAAAACCTTCGTAAACCAAATTTGGCTGAAATCGGTGGTTTTCAAAATAATTTGTCCGCCATGTTGGATTGTTGTTCGCCATTTTAGGTTCGCCATATTGAATTTTGCAAATCTGACTTCATGTTTGTAATCAGCGATCCCAAAAACCTTCGTAAACCAAATCTGGCTGCAGTCGGTTGATTTAAAAAAATTCTGTCCGCCATATAGGATTGTTGTTCGCCATCTTGGATTGGACATGTTTAATTTCGCCAACCTACCTCACCAACTTTTGAGGGCCGTCAATTACCAACAATTCAAGCCCAAACCCAATCGAATTGGTCGTCAATATTTCATTTTTCCAAGCTTTTTGATCCGAACACTCCATTTTTATCTCGCTTTCGGCCGCCATTTCGTGCCACCATATTGAAATTTTTGAAAAGGCCACACGGGCCTGGAAGGCGGGTCCAAAGAGGAACATTTTAAGCCCAAGATCATCTATATTCATCAACAGGAATTTTGGAGAGAGCGGTGTTACGGTTGAGAAAGAACGTCCCATATATATATATATATATATATAATTAAAAAAAGTTAAACAACCACCGCAGGGTACCACTAAGAGCAACTGCCATCTGGAAAAAATGTCAATGGCCCCCAGTAGAACCGCGGTAAAATACACCTATGGCCACGTCTCACATCCGTGAGATGGGTGGTCACAGGGCACGACGAAATCACAACGACAGGCCGGCGAAACCCTCGTGTGTCTTGAGGACACGAAGCGACCCAAGGATGACAGCTTTCTGCATCCATCTCGCAAGAGCCTTGGCATATTTTTGGCACGCGGGTATGGCTTTAAGGTTACGAACCAGCGATAATTTCACACCTCCGAGAGCACCTATCACAAGAACAATTACTCGTACCGAATATTTTGGGTACAGTCGACGCAGCTCTCTTTTAAGGTCTTGATATCTCTCCTCTTTTTCTTTCTCCTTTGCAGTGATGTTGTATTCGGATGGAGCCGAGAATTCGATCACGAATATAGTTCGTTTCTCGAAGACTTGGAGAACAATGTCAGGCCTCGAGTGCGCAACGGAGACTGCTGCCCGAAAATCGTAGTTCCAGAAAATCTGGCACTTCTCGTTTCGGACAATTGACTCTATATCCCTTGGAGCGTTCGGCAGGGCAGGGTCGCGACCAACACCGTAAGAGCGACAAAGGTGGTAATAAAGTACTCTTAGGGCCGCATTATGTCTATAGATGTACGTTGTTCCTGCGTGGGTCGGACACCCCGATAGTATATGTTCTAGGTACTCAGCGTGTGCATGACACGCTCTGCACCTATCACTGGGAACTTCTTGACATAAAATGCGGGCGCGGTATGCTAAGGTGGAGATTACACCGTCCTGGCATGCGAAAATAAAGCCCTCTGTACCTGAATTGAGCCCTAATGATTTGAGGAAAGCAAAAGTTTGCTCCTTCGACAAGGACTGCTTTTCTACATTTCTGTGAAAGTTTCCGTGCATTTGCTTGTCGAGTAGCTCTTGGTGAAATTTTCCAACCTCTGCTTTCTTTACTTCGGCTTTTAGACGTGAAGCATCTAGATAGAGTAATGCACTTTCCTCACTTCTGATGTTAAAATTCAGGCCAAGGGTCTCAGCAGCTTGCTCCGCGGCTTTGTAAAGGAACGCCCCTTCGCCAATCATCTCGTGGTTTCTGACCATCTTTAGGAGAGGATCTCTGCCATTCGCAACGATGTAAGCTGTACTCAAAACAATTCGGTTATGAAGACACTGGAGATTCAGAAGTCCGCGTCCGCCTTGCTGGCGTGAAATGTATAATCGCGGAACTGACGAATTGATATGCAAGCTTTTATGCATATGCATGATCTTACGCGTGGTGACATCAAGGGCCTTAAGCTCGTTCTTCGTCCATTGAACCACCCCAAACGAGTAGAGTAGAACCGGGACGGCAAGCATGTTAGTCGCAGATACCTTGTTCAACGCCGACAGATTGGAAGACCTAATCTGTCGAAGAAGATGCTTGTATCTGCTTCGGAGAGACTCCTTCACTGATGTTACGTCCTGAATGCGGCTTTGAGGCACGCCCAGGTATATATAGGTCTCTCCAGTGTTAAGATGTCTAATAACACTTATATCCACAAGCTCAGGGTCCTTGGGAACGCCAGTAATCTTTCGTTTCTTCAAATGAATTTTGGCACACTTGTCCAAACCAAAGTCCATCCCAATCTCTCCTGTGTAGTTCTTGACGATATTTAAAGCAGTTTGAAGTTTGCTTTTACCAGCGGCATAGATCTTCAGGTCATCCATATAGAATACATGAGTGACCTTATGCTCATGCTGATTAGTGTCGCCACAGAGGTATCCAGGAGAATTTCGTAGTGCAAGAGATAGAGGCAAAAGTGTGATGCAAAAAAGCAAAGGGCTCATACTATCCCCTTGAAAGACGCCCCTCTGGAAGGTGACGTTGTTCGTCGTCAGACGATAATTCCTAGATGAGATGGTAAATCTAGTTTTCCAAAGAGGCATCAATCTCTCTATGCATCTCACTATATGTGGATGTACCTTCAAGCTTTCCAACAGACAGATGATAAGTCTATGAGAGGTTGAATCAAAAGCTTTCCGGTAGTCAATCCAGGCCATTGACAGGACGCGCCGATGGACTGTAGCGTCTTTACAGACACACCTGTCAATCAGCAGGTTCTCTCGACAGCCTGCTACACCTTTTTTCGAGCCACGTTGTTCGTACATCTCTCGCCATACAGGCTCAATTCGTCGAACAATCCTGTTGTTTAGGACAGCTGTAAAAATCTTATACAGTGTGTTCAAACAAGTTATTGGCCTGTAATTCTCTGGTCTGGACAAGTCGCCTTTTTTCGGTAGGAGTATAGTGCGTCCTAACACTAGCCACTGCGGAATGGGCATCTCCGACTTTAAATATGAGGTGAATATGCGGGCCAAATGTTGGTGTGTAGAAGCAAACTTCTTCCACCAAAAGTTCTTGATACAATCTGGTCCAGCACCGGAAAAGTTCTTCGTGCCTCTAAGTGCTTTTTTCACCTCTTCGGCAGTGACCGATGGGCACTCCTCCTCAGATTTTATGAGGCTGTCGCAAAACTCCTTGAAGCGGATGATATTGTCAGTATCTTCCTTCAACTCTAGTGTTTTCGGGATCTTGTACACCTCTCTCCAAAAAGTCTCTACATCCTTGGGCTTGGGTGGATTTTTTTACAAAAACAGGGGGATCACTGAAGAGGCGCGATGGGTCAGCGAGAAACTGTTGATTCTCTCTGATCCATCTCTCCCTCTTCTGTATCCTCCTCCTTGCGTCAGATAACAGCCTTATTTTGTCAACAATATGCTGCTTGATTGTCAGCAGCTTTGACTTGTTTAGTGTGTGATTCAAGGTCCTTAGTTCTTGGGCGAACTTTCGAACCCTTTCCGTGAACGGTCTACCAGATGTTATGTAGTCAATCACACATTGAACACGGGACGCATTCTGTCTTGCCCATCCAATTTTCTTGTTCAGTTGATGCAAGCGTCTTCTTGTCTTTTGATCCATCGTCGGTTTGAGCCTTCGATTTGAATCAGCCAAAGCTCTCGCAGCACCATAAACTGAGCAATTGATGGTCCAGAGGTCGGACTCTTGCGAGATATCTCCACAAAGGGAGGCATCCATTTCAGCCAGATCTTGGGGCTTAAGAGGAACTTGCATGTTGATGTTCCTCCTTGTACTGAAATTGCCATCATCTTCAAGAAGGTGCCTACTTTCTGCGGTTGGTCTTAATGTCGTTTCTTCTTCGTCTGCAGCTTGTTCAAGCAGCGGTTGAGGAAGCGCTCCACGTACATATCCATTTTTGCGGAGGTAGTCGGCTTGATTTCGCAAAGACTGATGCGAAACGTGTTGAAGCTCTGGGTGTTTCTGGCACCACAGAGTATGCATACGCGCCATAAAGCCTCCACGAACAGGGATAATACTGGCATCGTAGCAGTCTAACACATCATTCTTAAGTTGATCCGTCCACTCAATGTGGGCGTTTCGCCGGTTCGTCGTTGTGTTTCCATCTAAATTATTTTCAGCACCCCGAACTCTAGGATGATCGGCATTGTATATATATATATATATAAATTGAAATAAGTGAATATTAAAAAACATCTTCTTTGGTAGAATATACAGTATAAGAATAGGTACCAACATATACTAAAATTTTCAAAAATTATTGAATTTTCATACAATTTGATAAACTTGGTTGGTTTTTATTTTTTTTATTGAACTTTTTTTTTTAGCTTCAACCTTGTAGAAAATATAGACCCACTTATAAACTCAATGGTACCTTAAATGATTCTTAATTGAGTAAACAATATAAGAAGATGTAGCTTCAAGAATTTAAGAAACTTGTTTAAATATAAGATAGAAATTAGCCTCGAAGTATATTGGTCGCCTAGAGTCGCAGAGATTATTTTGGAACAACAACAAAATTTGTATTTGACATGTTTACAGTACGATAAGAGATTTCTGCCCAAGGATTTCCTGAAGTATGTAGCAGTATAGATTGAATTTTAAAAAAACCATGTCATATAATATTTTGAACAAAGATTGCACACAAGTAGATTCATCTTGATTCAACGTTAGGGATCGTACATAAACTACGTTACTAATTTGAGGGAGGAAGGGGGTGACACTGAAACTGTTATATTTTTGGTTCGCAATCCATCTTTTTGGTTGAAAATTCTAGTATTTGATTAAAAATTAATCTATTTAGTTGAAAGTTGAACTAGTCTTCTTAAAAATTGATATTTTTTGAAGATTCACCTCTTTAGCTGTAAATTCAACTATTGCATTTTTAGAAAATGAATTTTCCGGGTTAAAAAATCATTTTTGTGTTGAACTCTGGCTGAGATTTTGTTAAAAATTCTTCTTTCGTGATCGAAAATTAATTTTTAACCAACAATGTAACTATCCCATTTTTGTTAAAGAATTTATATTGTTTATAAATATTATTGTTTAGTCGAAAATTAATTTTCTTGGTTGAAAATCCATTCTTTTTAGTCAGAAGTGCAACTATTTTGGTCTGATATATTCTAGTTTGATTAAGGATTCAACAAGTTAGTAGAAAACGAAAATACTCAGTTGAAAATGAACTTTTTTGTTGAAAATTAACTATTGAGTTATAAATTCATCTCTTTTAGTTCAAAATTAGCGAAATGTCTCGTCATCCCGAAATTCGGGATGACTAGTCCAATATTTTTCATATGCTTCACGCAGAAAAAACTTAGGGCAAATAGTGTTGCAGGTAATTTCGTATTTTTACCTGTTCATATTGGTAAAACACAAATATTACCCTCGATGGGCAGAAACTGTCTTTTGTTCTCATTAAAGTTGTCACCACCGTCTTGAAAATTGGAAAGCCACTAGCTTCGAATCGCTGAAGTGAAGTTAGCTGATGGTTGGTGTAACAGGCAAATCGGATAAGTGCGGCTTCATAAAGGCTGTTTTGTCGAATCGTTAGAATTGTCAAAAGTTCAATATGACATTTACAAGGCCTTCAGGGTAAACAAGGAGAATTACTCCCGAACGTAGGTAAACGCAGAATAATACCCTGGATGTGCGGGTAAAGTTTACACACATGGGGTAATTTTTGTTGCAGGTAATCTTTACCCCGAATTCCGGGTAAAGTTTACACTTAGTTTTTTCTGTGTTGGCTATATAGTCGTCCCAAACGACTAGAGTTTAGATGCAGCTAAAAATTAAACTACTTGGTTGAAAGTTCAACTTCTTTGTCAAAAATTCATATTTTTTTAAGATTCACCTCCTGGATTTCCGGTCTAATGCTCTTGACCACTAAGTATCAATAATTTATGAAAATATTGAAACGACTAGTAGACAAAAAACTTTAACATCATAATTATTTAATAGTAATAATTGATAATTATTACGTATTACCCTGATCAAGAAAATTAACATCAAAAAATGTAATTTAAACCTATCTGTTTAAGTGCTACAATCTTGCAAGCATAATGAATGACATCGACATTCTACTCGTAAGGATTGTGAAGAAAATTATCTCGGATCTCCGTAGCTTAATGGTCAAGAGCATCAGACCAGAAATCTGAATGACGTGGTTTTCGAATCCTACCGGAGCTAGAGAGAATTTTTTTCACAATTTCAGTATCAATATTTTATAAAAATATTGAAACGACCAGTAAACAAAAAACTTTAACATCATAATTAATCAAAAATGGAACTATTACATTTATGGTTAAAAATTGATATTCCTGATTAAAAATGTAATGTAATAAAAAATGTAAAATGTAATGAAAAATAATGTAAATTAATCTGGGTTAGCTGAGGATTCAAAAAATTAAATAATAAATGAGATTCAATAAATTTAACTATTTGGTTAAAAATTCAACTATACTTGGTTGAAAGTTGTACTAGTTTATTGAAAATACATATTTTTTCAAGATTCACCTCTTTGCTTCAAAATTAACCTTTTTTGTTGAAAATTTGCTTTTGATTATATAAAAATTAATTTTTTTACCTGAAAATTTCACTTTTTGGTTAGAAATTTATATTTTGTTCGTTGAAATTTCATATGTATTCAATAGATATTTGAAATTTTAAAAATTTAAAGTGTTTCATATGGAATTCAATATAGTATTTACATTAATTTTATTTGAAAGAATTTATTCCTCCATTATTACCCTACTTTCGTGAAAAATCACCCTCTTTCCTATATTCTGATAGAATTTTGGCTGCGTTATTTTCCAGGGGGGGGGGTAAGACAAAACCACGGTTATACTGTTCTTATCTTAAATTCTAGCGATCACCCCAAGCGAAGAGCCTCACAAAGTCATAATGTGAAGCTCTCCACTCGGGCCCATTAGTTTCCATGGTCTTCCGTTTCAGGCGTCATTCACTGTGCTGACACTCTTTTTATAAACTATTTGTCACCACTCCTTTCTGTCCTGACATTCCTCTCTAGTCTCCTTCACGTCCATGCATTTTTGCATGCAAGCTCTTGTGTTTCTATGGCTTATGTCTCTTCAAATTAGGGTTTCATTTACACATTCTAACCATTCTTTCGCAGCCTGCCTCTGCACATACTACCATTCACTTTACCTTGATACAATTGTTTCGTTAGACGTTCAACTTTCATTCTCTCAACATGCCCAAACCATCTTGAAGAATTTCTTTCACATATATTCACTAGTGTCTCCTCTACACCACATTCTCTTAGGATTATATCATTACTAACTTTGTCCGTCAGTCCGGTAGTTCATCAAACATCATTTTCCATCAATTATCATTTACGACAATGTTGCATATTGTTTTCTCACCTTTCCCTTCAAATACCATAATTTTTGTTTACTCACGTTAATTGTGAGGCCCATGTTCTTCATGTTTGTATTCAGTTTAATCAACATTCTTTTCAAGTCTTCGATTGACTCTGCTATTACAACCTTATCATCTGCGAAAACTAATCAACGCACCCTCATTGTCTCGAGATCCATACCTTCTTTGTCAAAGAGGGCCATTCTTATGTCTTGTCCGTGAATATAATGAATAGCCATTAAGACATGATGCATCTTTGTCTAAAACCTTGCATAATATCGAACAAGTCACTCAGTTTCCCATTTACCCTTACCCTCGCTTTACTACCTGCATATATTACTTTTATTGCTTGTAGGAGCTCTCCATTTACTCCATACTCTTTAAGGACTTCCCAATAGTCTAGGAGCCAGGGGGGTGTCGTGGCCGATAGGGGTAACGGGCTCCACCCAAGTGCTTTTTATGTATTTTGACCCGCTGAACACGAATTTCGAGGATGGCTTGTCTAAAAATCAATGGTTAATAAGTTATTAACAATTTATCCTGATTTTAATTTTACCGCTATATTGTATGGCCATTTATAGAATGTTGGTACGTCTAATAATAAACTATTTATAGCGGTTCAAACCATTAAATTGTTAATAACTAATTAACCATTGATTTTTAGACAAGCCACCCTCGAAATTCGTGTTCAGCGGGTCAAAATACATAAAAAGCACTTGGGTGGAGCCCGTTACCCCTATCGGCCATGACACCCCCCCCCCCCCTGGCTCCTAGACTACAAAGTTTACTTCTATTTACCTTGTGAAATGCTTTTTCTAGGTCAATAAATGCACAGAATACTTTCTTTCCTACTCTCAAGCTTTTTTCTGTGATCTTAGGCTAAATATTTGATCCGTACATGATCTTCCTGGCATAAATCCACTTTGGACTTCCCATATCTTCTCTTCTGTGATTTCCATTACCCTATGAATAAGTATTTTTGAGTATATTTTACTAACGGTTTCTAATGAGCTGATCTCTCTGTAATTATTACAGTTGCTTTTATCTCCCTTTCCTTTCTATATTGATACGATAATCGATTTTTTCCATTTATCTGGGACTTTTCCCATATCTATACATAAATATATCAATTCGCACAACCTGTGAGGTATGTACTCGCTACCGTATTTAAGCACTTCAGCACAGGAAAAACTTAGGGTAAATAGTGTTGCAGATAACTTCGTATTTTTACATGTTCGTATTGGTAAAACACAAATATTACCCTCGATGGGCAGAAACTGTCTTTTGTTCTCATAAAAGTTGTCACCGCCGTCTTAAGAATTGGAAGCCACTAGCTTTGATCGCTGAAGTGAAGTTGACTGATGGTTGGTGTAACAGGCAAATCGGATGAGTGCGGCTCCATAAAGGCTGACTTACCGAATCTTTAGAGCTGTCAACCGTTCCTTACAAGCGTGGGTAAAAGAAGAAAAATACCGAGACGTCAGGGAAATTTTACCCACATGGGGTAATTTTTGTTGCAGGTAATCTTTACTCAAGAATCAGGGTAAAGATTACTCATAGTTTTTTCTGTGAGTGTTAACACTGTCTAATGTCTATACCAGAAGCCTTGCCATTTTTTAAACTCTTAATTATATACCTAACCTCGGTGACAGACTTTCTCAATTGGGTTTTCGAACGCATCGGGTTCTATATCACAGTTGTGGTGTGCTATAGCTTCATCTCCCAATAATTCGTTGAAAGAGTCTTTTAGAGCGTCTAATATCTCCTCTGTATAATATAGTAATTCACTATTGGTATTTCTCATGCTGCCGAACTCTCTCCTTTTATTTCCTTTCATCCTTTTTTGAAATAATTTTTTGCTTCCTTTGAAATCCTTCTGCATTTTCTTTTCTTCATCTGTTCTGATTTTATATTTACCTTCCTTGAGTAGTCGTTGACCTTTCCTATTTTTGTATCTGTAATCATTTTCAAGTCTATTTCTCTCCTCATCTTTAAGACCTGTGATGTCCTACGTTCTGTTGTACGCTCTTTTCTTTTCGTGTCGAGCTACCTAAAATTCATCATTCCACCGTGCATCACCAGACATCATTCCTAAAACCGCAGGACCACACACTTTAGTCGCATTCCTATCAATGACATCCTCAAACAAAGCCGATGCGCCCTCTATATTTTTATTATACATAAGCACCTTCCAAGTTGCCTGACCTATGCGTTCTTATATCTTTTTCTGAATATTGTGAATTTTTATTGACTTTCTCTCATATCCAAGACTATAATATCACAGAAAAAACAGAATGTAATCTTTACAGCACATGGGAAATGGTTACCATGCCAACTCCATTGAATCTCGTTTTGTTTCGATGCGAAAAAATTCAGCTTTATCTACTTGAAAAATACTCGCAACGAAAATTCACTTCTGTTTTTTCTGTCATAAAGTCAATGGATTTTTAATCAACCATTTTTTTCAGTATACGCCTCTGACGGTATCCTACGTGGGGAAATTACAAGTAAAACTGTTACACTGAACAACAAATTAACATACAGTTTTTTAGATTTACTGTACTCGGTAATAAGCACTAGATAACGCTGACAAACAACTGATTATAATGAAATCGTTCACCTCCCCCCACAAAATTACGCAAATTATGAGCGGCCCCTTCCCAGTTCACCTCTACTCTATTTAAGAACTATTTTGTGGGAATAATCTACTCATTCAAGTGCTTTTCGAGTAAGAAGAAGAAGAAGAAGAGACTTTTCATAGAATTGCCCATCAAACAGTTACCTTTATTCAAAGATTATGAGAATCCTTCTGGGTCCTATTTTCTTCACCTTAGCGTGTTTTCTCAGTTCTGTTGGTGAGTAAAATAATACAATATTATATCTAAATAATTTCTAGTCCATTTTTAATTGTAGAAAATATATTTATTTTCTGTAAAAATTTTATGAGCCGCGCATTTTTTTCAGTTTAAGTACGTAGATATTCAAGCGGATTATCTATAAGATGTTCAACCTTAGTATTGTATGTGTCGCTCAATGTAAAAGTGGCGTAAGTCACATTTTTAAAAAACATATTTTTTTGCCGAATTGGATCATATGTAGTCCAATTCAGCAAAAAAATATGTTTTTTAAAAATGTGGACTTACGCCACTTTTACATTGAGCGACACATATGTAGACGTCTGCATAAAAACTCAAAAGGGTCCTTATATAGTCAGTATGGTGTCACGTCTAGGGTCATGTAGCCGGATAAATTCCCGGCTTTTTTAGCCCAAGACGAACTCTTTCGGTTGAAAAACGCACCTAAAGTTGGCGAGTACTATAAGGGCACGTGGTATACTTTTTCTTCAAAGATAAAATATGTCCACTTCCGGTTGCTTCGGGGCATGGTTATAGTCCCCTCAACCACCCCGGGCCAAAGAGCATTAACGCCAACATTTTTTTAAAATAACTTTTGTTAAAGAAATTCACAAAATTTTGTTTTAAAAATTTGTTTCACCAAATTTTTTTTCAACAATTCTTTTTCACAAATTTTTTCCCTCCTCCTAATAACTTTTTCGGACGGGTGTTGCAAAAAATAGCGTGTGATACACGTGCGCATAGGTGATTGGTAACTAGTGTGATTGCATCATTCGCCTGCGGCTCAAAGCACTCGTCTACCACCGCTAACCACCGACTCATGCTTCGAGCCTCAGGCTTATGCTGCGAAATTCACACTCGCGCGCAATCACCTATTTTGCGCACTTGTATCACAAATAAATACTTATAACTTGGTCAACTTTTGACCCTTGTACATCTGGTAGAATGTGCCACCTGGGTCAACCATCGACACATAGAAATGGACCGATAACGGATAACCTTGTGGGAAGCACTGAAATTGGCTTTAGAGAGAGAGAAAACATTTGAGGGGTAAAACTGTCTCTTTCTCGATAAAGCTAATTGGTCGAGAGTATTTTCGATGGGTGGAGCTTGACGAAGCACAGGATCGTGCTTTGTATCGCGAATGCCCCACTAGTGTTTTGAATTATAATGCCTGTCAACAGTCTAACTTTCAAGCAAGGAGTTGAAATGTCAACCTAAAAAGATGCATTTTCGAAGAAAGATGTAATAGTTGAGATTTTAAAAATTACCAGTTGAACCGACAAAACGAATTTTCAACAAAATGCTTTAATCATTAACTAAAACGGATTATTTTTTAACCAGACAGTTGCAGTTTGACAAAAAATTAATTTTCTGCCAAAAAACCTAATTTTGAGGAAAATACATCAATCTTCAACCAAATAGTTAAATTTTCTTCTGAATTGTTGAATTTTTTTAACTAAAAAAATCGCAATCAAATTGTGTAATTTTGAAGCAAAGAGTCGAATTTTCAACCAAGAAGAAAGACTTTTAAACAAAATTTAAGAATTTTCAAAAAAATAATTCTATGTTAAATAAAATAATGAAATTATTAACCAAAAAGATTAATTCTAAACCAAAAATTGAACAGCAGACTTTTTAATCGCAAATAAGGAACTTTCAAAGAAAAATAGTTGGATTTTCTTATTGGGCTCTATTAGTTTAGTCCGCCTTTAAGTGAAGAAACCGGAAAGGATGGAAATAATTCAATAGAATTTTGACCATTCGTTGACTAAATTATAGCATTGTAAATAAACTTTGAAGCTTATTTCTAATAGTTTTAAAATATAAGGTTAGAAAACTGGAAATTTTTGTTGGAAAATAAAGTTAATTTTCCATTGCACCCTTTTTTATTTCAGACTACTCATAAGTTTAATCCTTGAGAAATTGGATGACACCTTTTTTCAAATTTGTGACACTTTACACTATTTCTCCTTTAAACTTTCACTTAATACCTTAAATACTTTAGTAATAATGGTTTTATATAAACTTGTTACTTACAAAAGGATTATTTTCAATCAAATGGCAAGAAGAATTTAATGTTACCAAGTTCTTTTAATAAGCCAATTTAAACATGACATTTTTCTTGAATGTTTTTCAAAATTTAATTTATTATAACTGCATACTTAAAATCTATTATTTATAATTGTTTACAAACAAATTAATCATAATGAATATTTAGGCAATGCGCGGGGCATCCGTTTCACTTGACACAGTCCTGGAATAGAAAAAGGCAGATGTACCCCTCACATGTTTTTTCTCTCTCTGAAGCCAATTTCAGTAAAATGAGGATTCATAAGACGTTTTTCTTTTTCTTACGCGATTTTTTTCATTAAGTAATTTCTACGTGTAATCATTCATTCGGTTAAACTTTCCATCGTTTTCAACTTTTTTTTTCATTTGAAAAAATTCATTTCCTATGAAGTATTTAGTCCGAAATCAAAAACTGCAGTGGAAAATTAACTTTATATTCTCAGAAAAATTTTCAGTTTTCTAACCCAATATTCTGCAAGTATTAAAAATGCACTTACACGTTTATTTAAATTATTATTCTTTAGTGCATAAATGATCAAAAATGGAATTTATTTAGCACAGGCTTCACCGTTTTCACGGTCTTGACCTTATTCGCCTCTTTCCACCATCTTTTTCTTTTTTCCATTTGAATTCAAACTGAACTATACGAGTAATAGAACCTAACAAGAAAATCAATCTAATTCTTATTGGCTGAATAGTCTCCTATTATGATTTTCGTTGAGAATTATTCTTTTTTGGTTAAAAATTATATTATTAATGAGTTGAAAATTAATTTTTTTGTTGCAAATCGGAAAATTGGGTTGAAACTTTTTTTCTTTCTTGACTGAAAAATGTTTTTTGGTTTAAATTTCAATTCTTTTGTTGGAAATTCATCTCTTTAGGTGGAAATGGTACCTTGTTTGGTTAAGAATGCGACTGTTTTGTTGCAAAATTAATTATTTTGATAAAAATTAAACAATTTTATTAGAAAGTTATAATTTTTGGTTGAAAATTCAACTGTTTTACTAAAAATTTAACTCCTGTTTGAATAATTAACTACTTTTGAAAATGGATTTTTTGGATTAAGATCCATCATTTTAGCTGAAAATATTTATCCCTTTTGTTGAAAATTTAACTATTGTGTTGAAAATTCCTTCTTTTTTGTTTGGTTGAAAATGAATCCATTTGGATAAAAATGTAGCAGTTCCATTCTTTGATCAAATTTTATTATATTTACTTGAAATTTCAACTGCTAGGTTAAAAGTTGAACTAATTTGTTAAAATTTAATTTCCTTGGTTAAAGATTTATCATTATAGTTTAAAATTAATCTCTTTTGGTGAAGAATTGAAGTATTTTCTTACAAATACGTTTCGTTTTTGGCTGAATTCAACTATTGAATTGGTTAAAAATTTAACTATTCCATTTTTGGTTGAAAAATTCTCTGAAACCTACATAATAATAACACAATTCTTTATTCTTGAAGTCTTATTAAAAATATTTATAAATTTTAAATAGTTTAATTTAACTTCTCTAACTACGATTGTTTAAACAATTTGAATTATTACTGCGATCAACCGTTTAAGTACATAACATGTAAAAAAGTTCATTCGGGCAATTTTTCTATCGTTCCCCAACTTCTTTTTTTTATTCCAACTAACTTCAGTTCAGGGCCTAAAATGTTCCGTATTCCGACAAACACACTTTTTGCAGTCCAGATTTAGAAGCGTTTAGTGATTAGTCCGAAATCAAAAACTGTTGCGGAAAGTTAATTTTATTTTTTAAGCAAAATTTTCAGTTTTCTTACCCAATATTTTTAAAGTATTGAAAATGAACTTCAATGTTTATTTAAATCATTATTCTTCAATTTATAATGTATCAAAAATTGTACTTTTTTCACAGGCTTCAGAGTCTTTCCCTTATTCGCTTCTTTTACCCATTTTTTTTTGTTTATTTAAATGCTAACCTAATTATTAGCACCCAACAAGAAAATTAATTGTTGTTCGTAAATAGTCTTCTATAACATTTTTGGTTGAGAATTAATCTTTTTTGGTTGATAATTTTATTATTTTGATTAAAATGCAACAATTTTAATACAAAATCATCCTTTTGGTTGAAAACTCAATTTTTGTTGTTGAAAATTCGTCTTTTTGAGTTGAAAATACAAGTGATTGGTTAACAATAAACTTCTTTGTTGCAAGTCCCAACAATTTGGTGGAAAATTTTTTCTTTCTTGACTGAAAAATGTTTTTTTGTTGAAAATTCAACTCTTTTCTTGAAAATTCATTTACCTTTCTGGGTTGAATTCATCTGTTCATTATTCCAAATTAATTTTTTTTCTAGAAATATCATCTATTAAATTTTTCGTTAAAAATCAATTTTTTTAAGCTGAGCTATTCCATTTTCGGTTCAAAATTTCTCTTTTTCAGTTAAAAATTCAAGTACAAGGTTGAATGTTGAACTAATTTGTTAACATTTCATTTTTTGGTTCTAGATTGATCATTTTAGTTCAAATGTTATCTCTTTTGGTAACAAATTGAACTATTTTGTTAAAAATTCAACTATTTGATTTTTGGTGGAAAAATAATCTTTTTTGCTTGACAATTCAACTACACCAAACCCTCGGCCTGATAACAGTGTGGGAGGCTGCTTGCGAATAGCCTTGATACTAAATCGAGGAAATCCCAACGTAAACAGTCAGGCCCGTCTGAACCGTATAACTATTTCAGTTTTGGTAGATAATTGATCGTTTTCAGTAGATAATTTGTCCTTTTGGTCTGAAAATTTATCTCTTTTGATAAAAATGCAACTTTTTTTTTTTATACCATTAAGCCGTTTCCCTTTCGGCGAGTCTCTAGGGGTAGGCGTGACACTACCCGATTCGGGTAGTGTTTCTAGGTGGATAGTTTCTTGTAGTAAATAACTACAAGTGTGGGCTCACCACACCCACGACCGCCAACAGCAACGCAGTAGTATTATTCTCGAACGGTCACCCATCCAAGTACTAACCGCGCCCAACACTGCTTAATTTCAGTGATCTAACGGGAACTGGTGTTTCCAGCGTGGTATGGCCGTCGCTAGTTGATTAAAATTAATTGGTTTTGGTTGAGTCTTTCACTTTTTTTTCTTGAAAAATTGTTTTATCTTCTAGGTTGAGAAGAAATTTTATTTAGGAGGAAACTTTAATTATTTGATTTTTGGTTGAAACAATAATTTTTTTTACTTGAAAATTCAACCATTGGGTTATAAATCCATTTGTAACAAAGTAATTTATTTGGTGGATAATTTGACTTTTTTCGTAGAGAATTACTCATCTTGGTTCAAAATTGATCTTTTTTAGTTGAAAATTCGTCTTTTTTGTTGAAAATTCATCTATTTTGTCGGAAGTGCAATATTTTTACTAGAAATGTTAGAAATTTAAAGCGTTTTTAATTGAATTTGATATAGTACCTATATTAATTTAAAAGAATTTCTTCCCAAATTTTCGTAAAGAAGCTCCTTATTGTTTTCAAATTATGTCTTTTGGTTTGAATATACACCTGAAAAACTGATCTATGTAAAGTTAAGTCAAAAAAAGGAAAAACAGTTGAAAACGATGGCGAGTTTATCGGCATGAACTTTTCTACCGGTTAAATGTCTAAGGGTTGAACGTAGAAATTATTCGAAATTTTCAAATGTTTAACCGGTCAAACGTAGTCAGCTGATTACACCAAACTGAGGTAAACTTTCCGTGGTTACGTGCATGTTACTTTCTGCCTCTAGCGGAGTCCGCCAGAGATATCTGCTATTTACCACAGAAAGTTCACCTCAGTTTGATGTACCCACCTCGCGCTTAGCCTGCTTGACCGATTACCTGCAATTTTTCGTACCCTCAGTATTTTCTGTGTAGTTCAAATTCATATTAAAAGTGGGTGATATATTCATCCATTTGGGCTTTTTCTTTCAGAATTAAGTTCACATGCTAGTAGTAGTAATCATGATGATGCCAGAGAACCGTCTCCATCTCGGACTGCAGCTCCTCCGGAGCCCCCTGTTCGTTTCTTCGAAAATAAAAGTGGTCAACGCCAATTATTAGAAGGATATTATAAATTAGCAATACAAGGAAAACTTGTCGTTGGAGTAGTCGATAAAGAAGACGGTAGTCTTCGTGGAATGTTTAAAACAGAAAACTATAAGGAGCTGCCGGTTGCGTTATTAGTGGAAAATGTATATAAAATAATTACCCTAAGTCCGTTTCAAATTCGCCACATACCTTACGGCCATCAGCTTCCTATCCCAGAACTAGGTATCGAAATTTCAGAGTTTGTATTTCATTTTGGTTAAATTGTGATTGAAACTATATTGGTGTGTTCATTTTTTAAGGTGAGTCTCACTTTACTGTATAGAGTAAATAATATACTCTTTTAATAAAAAATATATCAATAAATCAGTCGCTTTCGAAATCGTATCTTTTGCCTCATTTATTTATTATATTCTTATTTCATTCTGGATTAAAATTTGTGAATATTTAAAATAAACTTCTTTGGTAGATTATACAATATAAGAATAGGTACCGAAATATAGTAAAAACTAAAAAAATTATTGAATTTCCATACAATTTTCTGAACCTGGTTGGTTTCTATTGCTCTACTCATCTTTTTCTTTTAACTTCAACCTTGTAAAAAATATAGATCCACTTATAAACTCAAGGGTAACACAAACGATTCATAATTAAACAAACACTCTAACAAAATGTGACTTAAAGAATGTAAGAAAATGGTTTAGATCTAAGGTCAACATTAGCCTCGAAATGTGTTTGTTTCCCCGAGTCAGTAGTTGAAAAAAAGAGAATGCATAAGGAAAAAACGAGAGAGGAATTTTTTTCTCCCTCTTTTTTCAATGTAATATAGTTGAAACCATCTCAGAGATAATGTTGGTTCAACAACAAAAAATTCATTCAACGTTATGTTTACAGAATTATAAGAGATTTCTGTCCAAGGATTTTCTTTTCTATGTCGCAGTATAAATTATATTTTTTTAAAACTATGTCATATAATATTCTGAATAAAGATTCCACAAAAACAGATTTTTCTTGATCCAGCGTTAGGGGCCGTCCCTAAACTCTGTTACCAATTCAGGAAGGAAAGGTCTCACGCTAAAACTATTATATTTTTGGTTCGCAATCCATTTCGTTTGGTTGAAAACTCTTATGTTTAGTTAAAAATTTTATTATTTTGTTGAAAAATGATATTTTTGGGTAACTATTTGATTAAAAAATTATCCTAGTCGATTAAAATTTAACTGCTCAGGTCTAAATTAATCTGGTTTGGTTAACGATTCAACAATTTGGTAGAAAATTAAACTAATCGGTTCAAAGTTAACATTTTTGTTAACAATTGAACTATTTTTACAAGAATTTAACTTTTTGATAGAAAATTCAACTGTTTTGTGAATAATTCGTCATCCTGGCTTTAAAATTCAACATTTTGTTATAAATTATTATATTTAATTGAAAGTTTGTGTTTTTTGATAGAACATTAATCTTCCTGCTCGAAAATTCATCTTTTTGGTTAAAAATTTAAACATTTTGTTAGAAATACCTTTTTTTGTTGAGCATTAATTTCTTGAACGAACAATGTAACTTTTTCATTATTTGTTAAAAATATATATTGTTTATTGAAAATTGATTTCTTCATGTATTTTGTTAAAACTGCCTCCTTTTTTTGGTTGAAAATTAATTTTCTCGATTGAAAACTCATCCTTTTCAGTTAGAAAGTCAACTGTTTGGTTCTAAGTTTACCTGGTTTGGTTGAGGATTCAAAAATTCAGAAAAAAATTGAACTATTTGTTCAAAACTGAACTTTTTTGTTAAAAATTCATATTTTTGGTTAATAATTAAACTATTCTTATGAAAATTAAACTTTTGAAAATTAACTATTTTGTCAAAATGCATATTTTCGAATTGAAAATTCACCCGTTTTGAAGATAATTCGTCCTTTTGGCTTTAAAATTTAACAATTTTGTTGAAAATTCGTGATTGTTTGTATAAAATTAATCTCTTTGCTGGAAAATTAATCTTTTTGGTTAAAAATTCAAATATTTGATCAGAAATTCATCTTTTATAGTTGAAAATTTAATTACTTGGTTGAAAATTGAACTAATTTGTTGAAGCATCATATTTGTTCAAGATTCACTCGCTTGCTTCATAATTTAACTTTGTTGTCGAGAATTCGTGATTTTTTGTAGAAAATTAATCTCATTTCCGGAAAATTAATCTATTTGGTTAAAACTTTGAATATTCGATTAAAAATTCATCTTTTTTAGTTAAAAATTTAAGTACTCGGATGAAAGTTGAACTAGATTGCTAAAAAATTCATATTTTCCAAGATTCACCTGTTTGCTTTAAAATTTAACTTTTTTGTTAAAAATTACTCTCTTTATCAAAATCAATTTTTTATTCTGAAAATTTCGGTATTCCATTTTTGGTTAAAAATTTATCCTTTTTGAATTGAAAATGTATGTATTTAGTGAAAAATTCGTCTTTTTGGTTAAAAAATTCATCCTGTTTGTTGAAAATTCAATATAATTATATTTCGACTTGAAATCTTAGGAATTTAAAGTGTTTCAAATTGAAATCAATGTGGTATTTATATTAATTTGATTTCAAAAAATTTATTCCTCCATTATTACCCTATTTTCGTGAAAAATCACCCTTTTTTCTATGTTTTCATAGAATTTTGGGCTATGTTACTTTTCAGGAGGGTGAGGGCAGGGGATCCACAGTAGTAGCCTAAAATTGGTAACGTAGTTTATGGATTCTGCCATGGTTTCAATAAATTGCCTCGATTTTCTAAAAAAAAACCATGTACCCCATTTTTTTTACCTCTTTTACAACCTACAATCACAATTTTTGCTATTTGTAATTGCCCATATCACAGAAAGAACAACGCTAATTTTTGCTAGTAAATAATAATATTACCATTTCTTTAACCCGAAGATATTTGAAGGAAAGAACCTGAGCTTTTTCAGACAAGAAGAAAGAACCCTGAATTCGAAAACAAGTCTGATAAAATTGTTTGATGAATTAATTAATTAAAAATTATTTTATTTCAATTGAAAACACTTCATATTTAGAAAAGTTCTAATGATTTGAATACTTTGATTTTGTATTTAAGTGTTCATTATTTAAAGTGAACATTTTTTTCAGGTATGAAAGTTTTAGTTTTTTAATTTTTATGGCTTAGAAAAATGTTTGGTAAACGGAAAATGACAAGAAACTTTTTTTTATCATTTTCAGAAGTGTTATGGGTCACAGGATCGCCACTGATTCTAAACACTTTGGAATCAGATATAGTATAATTTTATTCAGTATTTATTCAATGATTACAATAAACATCGAGAGAGACTACTGATTGACAAGACGAGATGAACGAGACTAACTTGCCGCCGCCCAAAAGGGGTGGTTTATCGATTAGAGCTTCCAGGCTTCCAGAGCCTTCTACTAGTAATACAAGCTACAAGAAGCACATGCGCAATTACATCATATTGATTATTCTACATATATAATGATTATATAGGGAGTATTATTGTTATTATATTGCTCATAAGCTGGGTACCTAACACCCCCCTCTTTAGACACTATTTCGTCCTCGGAATTATAATTGAATCTTTTTCGTATTTACTGTTCGCAATATAGACGCTCTTGGTTGTACTGCTTCTACACCTGTTGTATAAGTTACAACATTAGGCTGATTCTCCACTTTATTCTTTATACAAAGAAGGATAATTTTCCTAGGTATACATTTAGTTATATATCTTAGCATACCACATTTAAACAGCACGTATAGGATTATTGATCCTATCGCTGTATAACCTAAACGCTGTAACCATTCCGAAGCAGTTTCAGTCCAACCTTTTGGTTTTTTATGAGTAGACATATTATTAAGCATATCCCGGATGTTGTTCAAACCTAATTGAGCCTTCCTAAGTACATCCACATCAATTTGTTTTGGCATTAGAGCTAATTTATTCTCTAAACTATCTAGGTTTCCTAAATTCTGTTGCACATCGTAAGTTTCGTTGACAATAATGGTTTTAGTCATATTTAAGTTTTTTGATAAATAAAGTTTATCATGGTTACTATATATTTCACAATTTTCGCCGGTGACCAATGTGGCAACTTTGATTTGGATCGGTTTGATTTTTTCTCCACATACTACATCTAGGTTTATGTCTGTTGTCGGAATTATAATATAACCTCCTATTACCGGTACATACGTCTCCTTGTGGAGCAAATAAGGGAACTGTGAGCAAGCTACACCTGTATACCTTCTTAGCAAACTTGCTTCACACGTGTTTGTTTCATAAATTTTTAAATTTGGCTGATTTCTTTTGCATACTAAATGTTTATTTATTTGTTTACATTTGTTAATTGTCTCTTTATCAGTCGGTACGTAACTGTCTTCGAAGTCGATTATCAAGTCATGGTCAGGAATTATGGAAAGGAATATTTTACCAAATTTGTTTGGTATAGGGATTATTCTTTTTACAGATCCTTCTTCGTTTTCAAAAATCGGAATATTAACCATATAGCTTAACAATCCACCTACCACCGCCACTGCGACCGAACTGACATCTAGAATTCCTTGGTAGTCTTCTCTGAAATAGTATTTTGTTCTATGTTGCATTTCGAATTCTTCTAAAGTATTTTTTAAAATTTCGGGCGTTAAAATCTGTGGATGTATAATTCCATATCTACCATTATTGATAGCATCTATTGCTATATTTATATTTTCGTTTAGTTCGTCAATTAAGATATTTATTAAAATTAATTTAGTATTAATAAAATTATCTTTCGTATTGCCTTTAATTATTTGAGATCCCAGTGCAATCCTATCTACCACTTCACGGTCTGTATCTAACATTACTTTGAAGATCTTTGTTTTGTTATTCAAAACGGAGACTACTCTCTCATTATTATTATATAATTTGTCGAATTCTGTATTTATTTCGTTTAAGTCCGATTCCGTCAGGGTTCCAAAAAGGGTTTTTGAAATATCACCTATGAAATTAGCTAGTCCTCTTTTATGTCTTTGTTTTCCTAGTAATTTGTGCAAAATTGTAGTTTTAGTTATTAAGTTGTTAATTCTATGTCTTACTAATCTTATTTCGTTCTTTGCTATACATTCATTTTCACATGTTTGTTCCACTAAATCAATTACTCGTTCCAAATCGTGAAAACTATTTTCATTTGTGGTTAAATTTACTCCTATAATTAGTTTCCATTCCTCGTGGTATAGATATGCTTTGCTAATTTCCTCCAGATAGAAGTTTCCATAAACTTCTCGTAGATTATAGTTTGCTTGTGTCGTTATCATTAACATCCATAGTATCAGTATCATCATTTTCCTGGAACATAAAACGGCATCACTTGATCGATGTGAATTTGGAGCGTTTTACCTTCAAACTTAATTTTTAAATTATTATTCTTTGTAATTTCTGTAACAATTCCTGGACCTTTCCAACTCGGGTCTAATTTGTTCTGTTTTGTATTATTTTTCCATTTGACTCGATCTCCTATTTTGTAAACTGGGTGACTTTTAACTATGTTTTCGTCCAAACGTTTCTTAGCTTTTTGTTGTTCTATTTCAATTCTTTCTTTTGCTTTTCTAATCACGTTGTCATGTTTGATTTTCCATTTCTTCATTAAATCAGCATATGTGAGTGTTGGTGATCTTGGTATTGCTGATGGGATATTAGGATCTCTTCCGAATGTCATCTCGAAGGGTGAGAAGCCTGTGCTTGCATTTTTCATTGTATTAATTATAAATGTAATGAATTTCAAATTTTCATCCCATTGTTTACCATTATCTTCCATTGATGTTTTAATGAGATTTTTTAAAGTTGAATGCATTCTTTCTATATTACCATTCGCTTGTGGATGGAAAGATGTTGTCTTTATATGCTTGATATTTAATGCATCTTCAAATTGTTGCATCAATTCCGATAAAAAGTTTGTTCCTTGATCAGTGAGTATTGTTTTAGGGGCTCCGAATGTATATATATAATGATCAATCATACTTTCAATTATGGTTTCTGCGGTTTCATTTTTCATAGGTATTAAAACTGTATACCTTGTTAATCTGTCTTGAATACTTAAAATATATTTATTACCTAGTTTCGTTTCTGGCAACGGACCAAAAACATCTAATGCGATTTTTTCATTAGGGTTAGTAGGTGTGTCTGGAATGATTGATTGTGCTTGATTAGTAATTCTTGTTGTCTTTTGCAATTGGCAAATAGGGCATGCTTTAACATATTTCTTAATTTCTTCATCCATATTCTTCCATTCACCAATTTCTCTTGCTTTTTGTATTGTATTTTTCTCTCCAAGGTGGTTAGCGTGAGCTTCTTTAATTATGGTTTTCTTTTCTTCTTTAGTTAATTCTCTGGTTTTATTGAAACATATATGAAATCCTATTTCAGGGTAATAATTAGATATATATTGTAATATTTCCAAAAGAGTTTCCTTCTCAATTGGTGTAAAGGTTGGGTCACCAAAAATTAATCTCACTATTGTTAGTCCTCTCTCTCTAAATTCTGTTATTAATAATCCTAAATAACGTATCCAATTTTCTTCATTATAATCGGGCATGCCTGCTTTATTTATTGATTTCCAAAGTTTTCCTTCAGCGTTTGGTTTAATTTTAACTTTATTGTTCGTTACTGGGTTTTCTTTCCATTCTAAAAATCCTTTATATAGTTGATTATCTTCTTCTTCCTCTTCTTTCTCTTCTTCTTCCTCTTCTTCTTCTTCTTCTTCTTCTCCTTCTTCTTCCGATGGTTCCTTAATTTTTACCTTTTCTTTATCTCCTAATACTCTTTGTTCGGTAATTACAGGTTTTTTCAGTATAGGTTCTTTATTATCACTTTCATTATCAGAGTCACTACTGTCTAGTGGTATAGTTGTATCTGAATCATTACCTATTTCTTGGCCTTGAAGTGGGAAAAGTCTCGAAAGACAATCAGCTGCTTTGTTCTCTTTTCCTTTTACATATACTATTTCATACTTATACTCTTCGAGTCTTAATCTCCATCGAAGTAATCTTGAACTAGGGTCTTTTACATTATGTAACCAGACTAAAGCTTTATGGTCTGTTTGAATTTTGAATTTGGTTCCTAATAGATATTGACGTAATCTTTTGCAAGCCCAAACAATCGCTAATAATTCTTTTTCGGTTGTACTATAATTTTCTTCTGCTTTATTTAATGTTCTTGAGATAAATAAACATGGATGTCCATTTTGTGATAATACTGCTCCTAATCCTTGATTCGAGGCGTCTGTTGTAAGTGTAAATTCTTCTTTAAAATTTGGAAATCGTAGTACTGGTGCTTTGCATAAAAGTTCCTTTAATTTTTCAAAGCTTTCTTGGCATCTAGGTGTCCAATCAAATATTGTATCCTTTCGTATTAAGTTGGTCAAAGGCTTGGCTATAGTGGAAAAGTTTTTTATAAACTTTCTATAATATCCAACTAGTCCTAAGAATGATTGTATTGTTTTAACTGTTGTTGGCGTTTTAAAATTTTTAATAGCTTCTGTTTTTGCCGGGTTTGGTTTAACTCCATTTTTTGTTATTAAATGACCTAAATATTCTAATTCCGGTCTGAGGTATTCACACTTAGATGGTTCTAACCGTAGTCCTAATTTTTTAATTCTTTCAAAGACAGTGACTAAATTTCTATTATGTTCTTCCAGGGTTTTCCCAAATACTATGATGTCGTCAATATAGATGAAGCATTCTTTTCCTATAAGTCCTCTAAAAGCGTTGTCCATCATTCGCTGGAATGTGGCTGGAGCATTTTTGAGGCCAAAGGGCATCCTATTATATTCAAAGTGTCCTTGTGAAGTTGAAAAAGCTGTATATTTTTTCGATTTTTCTTCCATCGGGATCTGGTGAAAACCAGCACTCATATCAAACGCGGAAAAGAATTTAGCTTGACCTAAATGATCTAGTATATCGTCTATCACTGCAAGAGGGTAAGCGTCCTGATCCGTATCTTTATTGATCTGTCGATAGTCTACTACCATTCTTAATTTATTTCCCTTTTTAGGGACTACCCATAATGGTGAGTTGAATGGTGATTGTGAATGTCTTATTATTCCTTTATCTAATAATCTTTGTGTTTCTTCTAATGCAAATTCTCTATGTTTCTCAGGTAACTTATGTGATTTGAGGTTTATTATCTTTCCTGAATTTAGGGTGATTTTATGTTCAGTTAATGTTGTGCACGGTAGTGGGTCTGTGTCTAAAGTAAATATTTCGTTGTATTGAACTATTGCTTTTTTGATTTCTTCTTTGATTTGATTTTCAATGTGATCTAGTTTTGAAATTTTCAATAATTCGATTATTCTTTCTGATCCTAATTTGTTTTCTTTTTTAGAATTATAAATCTGATCTCTCGACTCAATAGCCATTATTCTTTCGTAATTTATAGTTTTTGGTATTTCTATGGGTTTTGTGTTATAATTAAATATTGGTAAAGTTATTTTATTATTTTTTATTCGGTAAATACCATCCGATATTCCTTCTTGATTTTCTATCCAAACGTCTTGATTACTATCTTCTATTTTAATTTGACAAATTGAAGTTGAATGTTGTGAGATGTATTCTCCGTCATCATTTAATTGAAGCTTTTTATTGTCTAAAATTAAATAATTGCTAGTTAGAGCATATCTTTTGTACATTTGAAAGAAAGGTAAGCCTATTATTCCTTCTTCCGGAAGGGGAAAATCATCATCAACTATGTGAAATAGATGATTTTTTCCTAAATAAATAATATGTGTTGCTTGTTCCGATTTGTATTTGTAGTCTCCCATTATAAAGTTTTTTCTGAGTTGATGCGTCGGTTGATTTAAAACTGATTTCTTTATTAAATTCAGCGAAGATCCAGAATCTACTAACAATCTGTATTTTCTTCCGTCGGCTCTTCTTCCTTGTATGGACTGCAACCGTCCAGATATTGCTGATATTCTGCATTCTCTTCGTAATCTATTTGTTCTTGAATTTCTTCTTGCGTCATTTCCTGATATTCTAAACAATTTTCCTCTCCTTGGTTCTCCGAAGAGTCTAAATCCTTTGTTAATCTCACCTGCGTTTGAGGTGGTCTTTTGGGGTTTTGAGTATTCTGAAAATTTTGAGGTTTGGTATAACATTGTGTCGCTAAATGTCCTAGTTTCCCACATTTATAACATTTCATTTTCAACCTATCTGTTAATGGCATATTCTGGTTTGATACTTTGAATGGTGTTGTATTCGCTTGAGGTCTAGGTGTAGATGTTAATAATTGTGGTCGTGAAAACTGATTTATGGTTTTATTAAATGGTTGCGATCGAATTGGTTGAGCTTCCCTTAGCCATATATCCATTTCTACAGCCGAATTTTGTGCTTCCGTCAAACTACAGGGTTTTTGAGCTTTTACCTGAAGTCCTATTTCTCTTTTTAAATTTAACAAATACCGTTTTAAACATTCTCCATCTTCAATGTCTAAGGCAACTTTTCTTTCCGTCCGATTTGTATGTTCACTTTGTACTGCGTATTTTAATTCATTGACTACCTGTCGAAATCTTAAATTAAAATTTTGTACTGATTCCGTTTGTCCTTGTTTAACGTTTTCTAATTTGCTTCTTAATGCTGAGACAGAACCTAATTGTGACAAATTCTGTCGTAGCGCGTTATATAATTCATCAAAAGAATTTATTCTTGTATACCTAATTGCTTTCTCGGCGTTACCCTTTATTTTCTCGGCTATGATAAAGTCCATTAAAAGGTCGGGTTGACTACATCTTTTCTTTCCTCTTTTTACGGATTTTATAAAGTCTTCTATACCTATATCGTCGTAGCCGTTTATTTCTTTTATAGTTCTAATTATTTCCTTGGCCGTCAGTAAATCGATTGAACCAGAGGGTGGTACGGTTGGAGGGTTAACTGACCTATCGATTACATGAACTGGGTTAGTGTCACACGGTACGCGCCTTTTCTGTTCTCCTTCGCTCTCATCGCTTGTTATATCGGGATGATCTGTCACTATCTCTCCTTTCATTCCTACTGCTTTCCCTATTTTCTGTATCTCTAACATTCGCCTATCGTTTTCTCCTGCCAAGGCATTAACGTTAGTTATAATTTGATTTAATGTAACATCCATTCCGTCCATTCTTGCTATCATAACTTTGAGCAATTCGTTGGTGGTCATGGGTGTAGGGGATTGGGAGGATCTGATTGGGGAGGTTTCTCGAGACATATTACTTGCGGTACAAAAAGGGTTATTGATCTTATTGATAACGTCAGTCGAGTTTAAGATTTTCTGTTAACTAATTTTTCGCCTTTTGTGTACAGTGTACCTAATTAGCCTGAGCGGGTGTAATTTCACGATTCTATTTTTCCTTTCAATAATTTTACCTAACTTCTGCCTACAATTTTCTTCGATTTTTTCTTTTTTCGTTACAGATTTTTCCCGTTTAAACAATAAGATTATCTGACAGGGCTGGACCCACGTGCAAATAAACTTAAAGTAGTTAATTGTTTATTGAGGAACACAGAGGCCAGGGAGCACCGTAAGCGTGTGTACCGTCGCAAGCCTGAGGATTACAATAGTTTGAACACAGAATTTATAACATTAAAATGTTACAAATTTGTAGGTCAAATCAATTAATCCGTACAATGTTTATAATCTTAGAATTAACACTCCTTATTTTTAAATCTTCTTTACTTACAATATCTTCTTTTTGTTTTACCCCTTTTTCTTTGGAGACCGTAGACGTCCAAAGAGATCAATACTTGGGCGTTGGCTGCGCTGTGATTCTGCGTTGATCACTGCTACCTCGTTATTGCTTCTGCTTCTGAGTCTTAAACCACTGATTAGGTTACTCTAGGCTTTACCGTCTATATGACGTTCCCAATAAATTCTTGAGTAGAATTTCTTATTTAATTGTTTTCCGTAGTATAGTGCCCTACTTGGTTCAGACACTACCAAACAATAAATAATACTTTTCCTTTTAAACTTTTGTTTTTAAATTCTTTCTTACTTTTTCTCTTTGAATTTTTCTTTGCTGTATTTTTCTTCTTCAAAATTTCTTTCTTCTTTGGGTTTTCGGGTCGCCCGTGGGTAGATCCGGAGTTCGTCGTGAGTTCCGTGGAACTCTCTCGTCTTCGTCCTTGATTTCCGTAGAAATCTTGTCTCTTCTTTTTCAGTTCCTGTTTCTTCTTTTGAATTTTCGGAATTCCGTAGAGTTCCTTGTCGAACTTCCGTAGAAATTCTTATCTCTTCCTTTTTGGATTTTCGTAAAAATCCTTAGTTCCTTTTTCCCAAGGTTCGTCACTTAGATAGCCTCCTTTTGATTTTTTCGTTGAAGAGCTATCCTGGCAGGATCGCCAGAAAATGTTATGGGTCACAGGATCGCCACTGATTCTAAACACTTTGGAATCAGATATAGTATAATTTTATTCAGTATTTATTCAATGATTACAATAAACATCGAGAGAGACTACTGATTGACAAGACGAGATGAACGAGACTAACTTGCCGCCGCCCAAAAGGGGTGGTTTATCGATTAGAGCTTCCAGGCTTCCAGAGCCTTCTACTAGTAATACAAGCTACAAGAAGCACATGCGCAATTACATCATATTGATTATTCTACATATATAATGATTATATAGGGAGTATTATTGTTATTATATTGCTCATAAGCTGGGTACCTAACAGAAGCCACCTTGAAAAATTTTTATTGAGAATTTGACTGCTAATAAGAAACTTATCGTACGCATCGAGTGCGAATCATGATTGCTAGCATAAAATAATAATGAATAATATGTAGATTCATAATCTACAAAAATGAAATATTCTTCAGAAATTAAGAAGGATATTCAACATGGCACTTGTCCGAGAATTTGCACCATACACTGTTAGAAAGATTCGGAAAATTCCAACACATTCAGGATACTAAAGTAAGTGAAATTTATGAAATTAAGTTGCCGTAAACGAAATTCAGTAAATTTTATAGGAAATTCACTAAATTTTTATCAACATTCAGAAAGAGCATCTGAAAATCCTAAAATTCCTAAGTGGAAACAAAAATATCAGTTATCGTGACCGAAATAAGTGCGCAGTCAGCAACTGCGCACTTCATCTAATTGTTGAATTTTCAACTTTACTCATATTTTCTTATATTTACATTGTCATGACCAATATAGACTACATATTTTATATAAAAATCAATGAACCGAAAATATTGTTTAATCCCTTGAAATTTTTAGTTACAGTAACTGAAAATTACTAAATTGTAACAGAATTCTCTAAAACATGTGACTAAAGCTTTGTGCAGTTACCGTTGCTGAAATTTCTGTTCCTACAGAAATTTCTAACCAAAATTTCTGAAAATCTGATTTCTAATAGTCTCAGGTTAAGTGAAATTATTTTTTAAAACAATATTAATTTCTTGAAGACTCGGGATGGCTTGAAAGGCAGAAAAAATATACATTTTCTATGAAAAATTCAAAAAGTCTTGCTTCAAAACTTGCCTTTAATAATCGTAATAAAATGATTCTTATACATCAATGGTACCGTATCGTCGCTAACAAAATTTCTATCTGGCTTAAGAGCGGCAAAAGGATTTTTCTGCGGTTCAAGAATCACTTCCACATCACTTACGGACTTGATCCTTTGAATATCCTGGGGAATTTCTTTCTCCGTATAGGAAGTGATAACAACAGGAATTTTCCTAGCGCAGAACTTACGTATTGTCAAAGGCCATGTGTCCCTGCCATTAAAGCCGGTTTCACGATAGAGTCCTGGATTAAATAAGCAAATGACATCCGGTCGATTCAATCCCGTCGAGTCGTCGACCTCGTGATACAGTTTCTCTTGATTAAAAGTGACATTTATCGAGCGACCGGAAGTTCGACACTGAGTGCAAATCTTGACCTTTGCAAGTAGCTCTACTAGGACTTGTGGCACTTGCAATTCTGGTCCAGTAAAAGTCAAGGTCAGAGAGGTCAAGGCTGGAAGATAGTGCAGGAACATCTTTTCCCAGATGCGCAGGTTCCAGCACTCGAAATGAAACTCGGCCCCTATTATGTCAACTGAAAAGTTCTTTTTTGTTTTCCAATTTTCGTAGCTTTTTTGTATTGCAAATAGTGTTGTAAGAGGTACTGTGGCAATATGGGAAAGACTGGCATAGGTATGGCAGTCCATTTTTTTATAATACTGTGAAGACTCGAAGAGTTCGGCCATCTGATGGTCCAGAGTTTGCGGAAGGGTGTAAGGTACCTGAAATTATTTTTTGCATTAAATATTATCTAATATTATTAGGGGATTTTCAGAAACCATGTGACGCTATTTTTAAAAATTTTTCCACCCCTAACATTATTTGTCACAGATCATCACACAAAGATTGAATCCCCCACGGGCACGTTACGAATACGAACATCCCCCATCTCTTGAGGTCAAATTTTTTTCTTCGATTTTATTTTATAAACGTCTGAAATAAAACAAAAAACATAATAATATAATATTTTAACAGTCTTCCCGCGCCAAAATGCTCTCGAAACAGGAAAGAAGGGTCATTTTTTTCCAAAAGAGAAGAATTTTCAACAAAAGAATGGAGTTTTAAAGCAAAAACGTCAAATTCTTAAGAAAATAGTTGACTGTTGAACCTGAAAAGATGCATTTTCCACTAAAATCGATTGAGACCAAACAGTTGCATTTCTAACAAAATAGTAGAACTTTCAAGCAAAAGAGACGAACTTTTTACCAAATAATTGAATTTTCAAAAAAGCTACAAAAAGTTACTTAAGTCACAAACATCTGCACTTTGAACAAACATTTGCATTTTGAAGAAACTAGATGACTCTAACAAAATAATCGATTTTTTAACCACACAGTTGAATTTTTACCCACATAAGTGAATTTTAGACACGCAAACATGAATTTGTAACCAAATAGTTCAATTTTCAACAAAAACTAATATCATTTATTTGAATTCACAGTTAAATAGCTGATCTCAAAGCAAAAGAGACGAATTTTCCAAAAAGAGTCAAATTTTTAACCAATGAAGACGAATTTTTAACAAAATATTTGTATCCTCAACCAAAGCAGATTAATTTTCATCAAAACAGTTAAATTTTTAAGTTGAATAGTTGAATTTTAAGCTACAATAGATCAATTATCATCCTAGGAAATGAATTTTCAATATAATATTTCAATTTTGAATCGAAGAGATTGATATTCAACTAATAAAACTAAGTTTTGACAAAGTAGTTCACCTTGTAACCAAGTAGTTGAATTTCCAATCAAGAAGATTAAATTTCTACCAAAAAAGACGAATTTACAACAAAATACATACATTTTTCAACTAATTGTTCAATTTTCTACTAAATACGATCAGTTTTTAATCAATAATGGAATAGTCGAATTTTCAGTTTAAAAAATTAATTTTCAACAAAAACAAAGAATTTACAGCCAAATACATTAATTTTCATCCAATTTTTTGAATTTTTTATAAATACAATCAATTTTCCACTTAAAGCGATTGAGACCAAACAGTTGCATTTCTAACAAAATAGTAGAACTTTCAAGCAAAAGAGACGAACTTTTTACCAAATAATTGAATTTTCAAAAAAGCTACAAAAAGTTACTTAAGTTACAAACATTTGCATTATTTTTAACCAAATGATCCAATCTTCTAGCCAAGAAGTCGAATTTTTTAGAAGACATTTGGATTTTCACCCAAGAAAGACGAATTTTCAACAAAAGAGTGAAATTTTTAACAAAAAAAGATGAATTTCCAACAAAATATACAAATCGTCAACTAAAACAGATTATTTTTCAACAAAAAAGTTGAATTTTTAAGGAAAATAGTTTATTTTCAAACCACAATCGATCAATTCTCAACTTAAAAAACAAATTTTCAACATAATATTACAATTATCAACCATCTAATTGATATTCAACTAATAAAATTGAGCTTTAACAAAGTAGTTCAACTTTCAACTAAGTAATTGAATTTTCAATCCGAAGGATTAATTCTACACCAAAAAAGACGAATTAACAACAAAATACATAGATTTTTCACCAAATTGTTGAATGTTTATCTAACAATAAGAGCGGTCAGTTTTTAATCAATCATGAAATAGTTAATTTTTTAGTTGAAAAAAATTGATTTTCTACCCAGAAAAAGACAAATTTTCAAGAAAGCAGTTGAACTTTTGAACAAAAAAAAAAGACTTTTTAATAAAATAGTTGAATAACAACAAAATAATACAAAATAATAAATAAATAACAAAATAATATGATTCCCAACAACAACAAAAGTTAATTATCGAACAAAAAGTTGCATTCATAATCAATTACTTAAATTTTCAGCAAAAGGGACAAATTTTCAACGAAATAGTTGAATCCTCAACCAAACCAGATTATTTTTTAACCTAGTTGTTGCATTTTTGTTCAATATAGATCAAATTTCCACCAAAAGAGATGAATTTTAAACCAGCAAAGATTTTTCAGTCAAGCGAGAAAAAAATTTTTGGTTATACTTCCGAAGAGCGCATAACTTCGATTAATCCGACACTCCGTATACTTGTGTATTTTGATGCGCTGATTATGAAAATGATAGTGAAAATACGCGCAAATTCCATTTTCATGGTGGCCCCCCACGAAAAGCTGGAAAGGGGAAGGTATGTGACTTAAATTATTTCTATGACCAGTCACGGGGGTGCCTCCCCCCATGAGATGTTGGAAAGGGGTAAGGATGTGACCTACATTATTTCTGTGAACAGTTACAGGGGTGACTCCCCTCCCCCAAGACCTTGGCAAGGGAAAGGTATGTGACCTGATTTATTTTTATGGCCAGTCACAAGAGTGCCTTCCCCACACGAGATGTTGGAAAGGCGTAAGGATGTGACCATTAACAGGGGTGCCTTCCCCTTCCCCAACGTGACGTTGGAAAGGGGTAGGAATGTGACATAATTTATTTATGTGATCAGTCACAGGTATGCGCTCTTCAGAAGTACACCCAAATTTCCGAACAAAGTGTTGAATTTTTAACAAAGAAAGATGAATTTTCAACCAAGAACTTATTAATAAAAAAAAATTAAATTTTGAACAAACTACATGACTTTTTGACAAAATAATCGAATTTTCAACCACACAGTTGAATTTTTACCCACATAAGTGAACTTTAGACATGCAAACATGAATTTGTAACCAAATAGTTCAATTTTCAGCAACAACTAATATCATTTATTTGAATTCGCAGTCAAATAGTTGATCTCTCAGCAAAAGAGACGAATTTTCCGAAAAGAGTCAAATTTTTCACCAATGAAGACGAATTTTCAACAAAATATTTGTATCCTCAACCAAAGCAGATTAATTTTCATCAAAACAGTTAAATTGTTAAGTTAAATAGTTGAATTTTAAGCTACAATAGATCAATTATCATCCTAGGAAACGAATTTTCAATATAATATTTCAATTTTGACTCGTAGAGATTGATATTCAACTAATAAAACAAAGTTTTGACAAAGTAGTTCACCTTTTAACCAAGTAGTTGAATTTCAAATCAAGAAGATTAAATTTATACCAAAAAAGACGAATTTGCAACAAAATACATACATTTTTCAACTAATTGTTGAATTTTCTACTAAATACGATCAGTTTTTAATCAATAATGGAATAGCCGAATTTTCAATTTAAAAAATTAATTTTCAACAAAAACAACGAATTTACAGCAAAATACATTAATTTTCATCCAATTTTTTGAATTTTTTATAAATACAATCAATTTTCAAGCAGTAATATAATAGTGAAATTTTAATTTAAAAAAATTAATTTTCAACCAAAAAAGAACGAATTCTCAAAAAATGAGTTAAATCTCCAACTTTCAAAAAAGGCGTTGAATTCTCAACCAAAAGAGATGAATTCTTAATGGAAAATTTAATAGTAGAATGTTCAACTAACAATAAAATAGTTCAATTTTCAGTTAAAAAGATTAATTTTGACTAAAAAAAAACGAATTTTCAACAAAATAGTTCAATCTTTAACCAATAAAATCATTTTTTAACAAAGTAATGCAACCTGCAGCGAAGCAATTGAATTTTCAAACAAAACAAAAAAATGAATTCTCATTGGAAAAATTTAACAACTAAAAACCATCAATTTGTAGCCAAAAATGGATTTGTTAGATTTTCAGTGAAGAAATTTAATTTTTCATCGAAAAATAAACGAATTACATAAAAAGGGGAAAGGGTATGAAGTATGTATTCAGTTGATTTATTTGTAAAATAAAATCACTAATATCCATTTTTTCCATCATTTCAAGAAATTGTTATTTAAATTTATGTTTTTCATGTGTGATGTCACATTCTGGATTAATCACTTCACCTTAGTGTTATTTTTATTATTTTAAACAAAGCCACTGGAGCCTGGAGATAAGTGCGGTTTCGGGCATTGCTTTGAGCATATCTCCGAGGAATCCAGACGTGAACAGTCAGTGGCATGTGAACCATTTTCTAATATTACGCATATGGGTAATTGTCAAATTGAAGGCAAACTTGAAGTCCCAATAATATAACATTAACTTAGAAGCTTGTGCCGATTTTTTTAAAATTTTAATAAACACTTATTATCATCCTCTACAGAATGGGCAGTTCCTTTTTTTTATTTCTGTTCCTTTTTACTTTAATTTAATACAAGAACACCCGAAACGTCATTACCGTACGGCGTCCCAACCTCACTTTGCACAAGGATAAACTGATTTTCTCCGTTTTTTTAGACAGTAACCTGAAAAACGCTTAACGTATCAAGTTTGTAAGCTTCACATGAACATAAATTTAATGTATGCACATTTTTTCAATTCAAATAATAGTACATTGTGCGCCAAGGAACTTAAGTCGGTCATTATACGCCGCGTGTGCGTTTGCAATACAAGTCGTAGACGAGCGCGAGGCGGAGACGAGTATTGCAAACACACAAGGCGTAATGACCGACGTAGTTCCATGGTGCACATTATACTTTATACACCAAGGGCATGATTTGCAAGTTTTTTGCCCCCGATTATCATGTATCACAGGGGAGGTCTGACGTGGCGAGTCGAAATGGTACAATTCACTTTTAGCGCCGGTTAACAAGATTTTCACTGAGCCGGTTGCTATTTGCTTGTCTCAAAATTTTTGAAAAATATGAAAATTTTGGATATTTTTGAAAATTTGAAATTTTTTTGGGGATTTGTGTAATTTTTAAAAATATCTATAATTTTCAAAAATTTCCAAAAATTTCAAAAATTTTCAAAATTTTAAAGATTTTAAAAATTTTCAAAAATTTCAAAAATTTCTTGAATTTTCAAAAATTGTAAAAAATTCTATAATTTTCAAAAATTTTCGAAATTTTCCAAATTCTCAACATTTTTAAAAATTTTCTGAAATTTCAAAAATTTTCAAAATTCTCAAATTTTTAAAAAATTATAAAAATTTACCCCCCCCCCAACCCACCCCCGAGGCCCCTCTGTACCTCCCCCTTTATCTGTAGGTTTATCATGTACGATAAGTATTTCTTCAATGCTCCAATGATACGCGGACTATAATGGATGGTGGATAGTGGTGGGAGCAGTACAATAATGGCCCCATTATTGTACAGTACAATAATGAGGCCATTATTGTACTGCTCCCACCACTGACCCATAAAGGGCTACTTAAGTTCCTGAAAACAGGCACGTAATATGCCTGAATCATGCCTGCGGCGTATAAATAATATTTTAAAAGCCTTGATGTCTGTCCCTCAATTTTTTCCGTTTCAGAAGTCATTACCGTACGTCTGTTTTTCTAGTAAAATATTGTAGTTACAGTTGAGTAATAAATACAAAAATATTAGGCGTATTGTTTAATACAAGTTTTTATAAAATTGAGCTTAAAATATTAACTCTCTTTTCTGTGAATCCGATATTAAAACTGAAAAGTGCATCTTGACAATAAAAACGTCATTACCGTACGTGCGTTAAAAACCATTTTCGGAGTGAAAAAAATGTATGAAAACAATTCCGTTACTTGCTTGGTGGTGTTTTCTTTCATAAGTATGTGACTTTTGATAATTAAAATTTGTTATTTTTTTATAAACAATATAAAAGGTTAAACTTTAACATTTTTCTCGCATCATTACCGTACGGTACAATAGAAAAGCGTACGACTGATTATATGCGCGTGCCCATGGATTCATTATTATTTTTTATTTTCATAACTGCCCCTTTTGGATTTAAAATAGTTACATGTGATAAGATCAATTTCCGTTATGAAATATTTAATTCCTAATAATAATATGATTGCCACTGTAGGTGCTGAAATTTGCCTACAATTTGACAATTACCCATATACGCGCGTGAGTACCCGCGCACTGTGCCTTTGTCCCTACGTTGCTGGTGTTTCAGACCATTGATCGAGCCTTCCTTGCTTCGCACATCACCACATTCCGAGGCCACACGAGGCTAGCAGTTCTAAGAATAGCTTAACATGAGGTTGCTTATCTCCAGACTCCAGTATAGTCAGATTAAGACGTGATTAAATAATAATGACTTAAATGATTAGAAAATTACTGTAAAAAATTAATCAAATAACAGAAAAAATTGCTTTTAAAAGGTACCTTATGTTGTCGATTTGGAAGTTCAGGAACGACATTTCCATAAGATTTTTGAATACAAAGAATCCTCCTAAAAATCTGATACTGATCACACCATTGATCATGATTTCCACGATGTTCTTCACAACAATAAAAATCCATTCCACACTTAGGACAACATATTAGGTCCTCTCTTTGATGACATTTTCGACAAAGTCGAGGATAGAGTATAATTTCCTTTTCCCATAAATCTAAGGTTCTTCCTAATCCTTGTTCGATAATTTCGATCAATTTAACTCGAAATGTTCGATATTGATCAGGGGAAAGGTCTTTTGCCAAGAGTAGGCCTTTATTCGTTTTACAAACTTCAGTTAAGACTTTACAGAGATCCTTATGTTGCGGAAGATTTTGTTGCCTGTGTTTGACCTAAAATTTGTTTTATTATTCTTAATTACATTTATTTTCGCTTAAATTTTCTAATTATCTCTAGAACATATTCGACTGATTCATACAGGTTTGAACCTAACTTATAGTAAAAAGCTATATTTATATTTTCCATTCAACAATTAGTTCCTTTTTCAGGGTGTCAACTCAAATCCTGGAGAGAATTCTCTGGCGATTCTAGGATTTTTCCAGGTATTTCAAGTTTTATATTGTAAATAATGTTTCTGTCAGTCCTTGTAAATATCTAAATGTCTACAAATAGTAAAATTCACATATAAAATTAAATTACTTTTTTCATTTGTGAAAGTAACTTTATTGAATGATAAGTTTTTTCTTAATGGTAAAGAATTCTAGGGATTTAATTAATATGTGTAACTTATTTTCATTATTCCATTATTTTCATAACGTCCATGAATTTCAATAGTGATAAAAACCAAATTTTATTTTATTCTCATATGCTTAATATTCAGCGCATATTTAACGTATTATTATTCTAAATGAAAGATATTTTCAGGTGAGTAGAATCCCTGTAAAAACATAGGAAATAAGGAGATTTTTCTCAGAAATAGGGTAACGTATTCTTTTAAGTAAAATAATGTGAATACTACGATAAGTTCAATTTAAACCGCTTCAAATGCCTAACGCTTCAAGAACTAGTATTGTATTTTCAACAAGATAGATGAACTTTTTACGAAATAATTGAATTTTCAAACAAAAAGAATACTTTTCTGCTAGAAAGGATGAATTTTTAATGAAATAAATGAATTTCCAACCGAATAGATGAATCTTTGACTGACAAATATCAATCTTCATCTAAACTGGAATATTTAAATTTTAAGTTGAAAAAAATAATTTTTAACAACAACAAAAAACGAATTTTCAACGAAATAGTTAAATTTTCAACCAACGAGATTAATTGTTAATTGAAATGGTAAATATTTTACAGGAATAATTGATTTGTTAACCAAGAAGATAAATTTAAACTTTATAATTATATAATAATATATTATAATTATAATAAATATTTAAAATTCAACCAATAAGATTAATTTTTCACAGAAAAGTCGAATTTTCAACAAAATACATGAATTTTCAACCAAATAGTTTAATTTCGAACTAAAAAAAGATCAATTTCAAACAAAAAATGGAATAGTTAAATTTTCAGTGAACAAAAAAAATCAAATAAAAAAACGAATTTATCCCAAAATAGTGATATTTTCAAATAAAGTTTAGAAAATTAATTTCTAACCAAAAGGGCGAATTTTCTACTAACCAGTTGAATTTGCAACTAAAATTATGAATCTTCAACCAAAAAAGATTTTTTATTGAAGGGGTTCAACCTTCAACCAAGCAATTAAATTCCCAACTAAAAAAATATGAATTTGTAACTGAACACGAAATATTAAAATTTTCAGTTAAACAAAATAATTTTGAAACGAAAAAGACAGCAATTTTTGATCAAAATAGTTACATTTAAATAGTTCAATTTTCAGTTGAAAAATTAATTTCCAACAAAAAAACAAATTTTCATCTAAATACTTAAATTCTGCAACAGAAAGCTACTTTTACAAATAAAAAATATTGTCATTGAATTGTATATTACAATTCAAAAAAATTTAAGCAAGCTCTCCAAAAAAGTCCCTAACAATTCCCGGTTTTCCAGGTGAGTAGACAACCTGATTGTCTTTGAATTTAAACAACTATTAGCTTTTTTATATGTTATTTATCATTAGACAAATTTTCAATCTTACCGAACAATAAGACACCATACCACAGGCTTCACAAGATGCTGAGCTATCACAGATTTCTAAGCAGACTAGACATAAATTGCACAAAAAAACCAAGCGAGGTCTAAAACTAAATTCAAATTCTTCTTCATCATCTTCAGAAATAATATCATTTTCGCTTGGTTTAATAAACGGATAATTCAATCTAGAAATTATATCAATTGGATATGTACCAGAGGAATTCAACAAATTATTACTTTCTATGTCGTCCTTTATAAATTTTTCTCCTGAAATTCCACTGCGTTTTTCAGGAAGTAATGGTCCCTTCTTATTCTTGTTCTTCTTTCGACCCATTGCTCTGTTTTGAGAAGAAAGGGAAAAAGTATTTTAATTAAAATTCTCATCTTCTGAAAAAAAACCCTACGGGGCCGTGCATAAATTATGTAGAATTGGGGGCGGGGGGTATATAAACTATTTTTCTATTTCTTACGAAAGATATTTACACGTCACTAGAATAATGAATCTTCAACTGAAATAGTTAAATTTTCATTTTAAATAAAAATTCTAACTAAAAAGACGATTTTTCTACAAACCAGTTAAATTTTCAACTAAAATGATGAATCATCAACAAAAACATGATTTTAAAACAAAGTGATTCAACCTTCAACCAAGTAATTGAATTTGAACCAAAAAAGATGAATTTTCAACCAAAATAGAAATACTTGAATTTTCATTTGAACAAATTAATTCTCGACTGACAAAAATGAATGTTCTTCAAAATGGTTGTATTTTTAACGAAACAAATACATTTTCAACTAGAATGATGAATCATTAACTAAAATAGTTGAGTTTTAAACCAAAAACATGAATTTTTTAATTTAGAAGATAATTTTCTACCTAACTAGACGAATTATCTACAAACCAGTTGAATTTTCAACGAAAATGATGAATCTTCAGCAAAAAAAGATTTTGTAACTAAAAATGGAATATTTAAATTTTTAGTTGAACAAATTCTCCAGAAAAAAAACGAATGTTTATGATATACATGAAATTTTTGTGAAAAATTCATATACTTTATTGAAAATTCTTATTTTTTGGTAGAAACTAAATCTTTTTTATCAAAAATACAGCCGTTTAGTTGAAAACTAATCCGTTCAAGTTGAGGATTCAAGTCTTTTTTTTTAATTGTTTTTTTTTAAGTTAAATTCAGTTGCTTTTGATGAAAAAATATATTTCTTTTTGGTTGAAATATCAATTATTACATTTTTCATTGAAAATTGATCTTTTTCAGTTGAAAATTGAACCAGTCGGTTGGAAATTTAAATGTATTTTGCTAGAAATAAGTTTTTTTTTGTAAAAAATTAATCTTATTGGTTGAAAATTTAACAGTTTGGTAGAAAATTTATATATTTAGTTTATAATTCGTTTTTTTTAAATACAAAATCATTTTTTTGTATAAAAAAATGCAACTGTTTGGTAGCAAGTTAATCTCTTTAGATTGAGGATTCAAGTATTCCTATATTTGAAAGTAGCTTTGAGTCGTGTTACATATGTTAGTTTTCAATAGAGTGATCGCTCGCAGTTCTAATGTGCATTTGTTGTGTCAACGTCAGTGTCGCGTCGTAGATCCGAGAGTATGAGTGATCTCGACTCACGACGCTTATCGCATATGTTTACATTATTCAATAAAAATATTTAATACTGATATTTTAGTTACATTTTCAACGACTATGACTTCTTTCATGTTTTAACTATTTCTGAAATCTTAAGAAACTGAAAATATGATTTCATCCTAGGCTAATTATTTTTAAAGAAAAAATTACGATTTTAATTAATATTTTGATGGATTTCTTAATGTTTCTTTTGAAAGTTATATGGCCTCAGTTCATCTTCGAAAATAATTTTTTTTATTAGAATAATAAACAATACAAATTATGAACATCAAGAAATGTATTTTATTTTACTTTTATTTACCTTTTCAAAGACAATATTACATGCTTCTAATTATAACTAACAATGCAAAATTATGAACGTTTAGAATTTAATTTAACTTTCAGTTAAATTTTCAAAGAATATGACGTCCATCTAATTGTAACAATTATTGTAATTTTGAACAATTGAAAATATGAATTTATCCTGTGCTATTTTTTAAAAAAACATGAAAATTAGAATGACTTTTGGAATTTAAAGAAGTTTAGAAAATTTAAACAATGTGTTCATGCTTAGCTGCTATATCTTAAAAGAAAACGGATTTCAACTAAGAATATCTGTCCGATGACTTTTTTCTATGATGCTTGGTAAATTCCCAATAATTATTAATTATTTAAAGAATAACACTTTTCTACGATACTTTGCACATTTACAATTATTATTAATCATTTAAACAATTTCTATAAACATATTCAGAGTTTGGCTGTTTTTCAAGGAATAGGCACAATTTGTTTACGGACTCAACTAAGAATATCTTTGCGATTACTCTTTTCTATGTTGCTTTGTTTTACAAGAATTAATAATTATTTAAAAAATTTTGATTGGAAAATTAAGAATTTGGCCATTTTTCAGCGAATTGGCTCAAGTTGTTTACGGACTTACCAAGGATGTATTACAATAACTCTTTGCTTCGAGACTTTGCAAATTTGCAATAATTATTAATTTATTAGACGATTTTTATAAACATATTCAGAGTTTGACTATTCTTCAAAGAATGGGCACAATGAGTTTACGGAGCCAACTAAAAATGTCTTTCCGATTACTCTTTTCTATTTTGTTTTGTAAATTTGTAAGAAATATTTATTATTTAAACCATTTCCATAAAAAAGCTTGTATTTTATCCAAAGCTTGTATTGTAACACAATTAATACAATAACTTAGGCTATAATTCACTTTCATAATTCAATTTAGAATATATATTCCAATAAGGAATTATCGAGTTGAATTGCTCTTTGGCATTTTCAAAATCCAAAAAACGTAACAAAATTAAAATTTTAAGCCAACCAACGCACGATACGGAAAAAAGTCATCAGAAGAAAGACGTTCCTTTTCGAAAGCCTTACAAAATTATCGTAACTTTTGTTGTTGTTAAATTCGCCTGTTTTTGATTTAAAATAATAATATTTTTGTCTAGAGTATTAACTATTTCATTTTTTGTTCAAAATTCATATTTTTAAGTTGAAAATTCAACTATTTTGTTGAGAAATCGAATTTTTCTGTTAAAAATTAATTTTTTTAACTAAAAACTTAACAATTTAGTTAAAAATTTAACTGTCTGAATGGAAATTTAATCTTTTGTTAAAAATTCATATTTTCGGTTTGAAAAATCTACTTTTTTGTAGAAAAAACTACTTGTTTTGTAATAGAAAATTAACCTATTCAAATCTTTGTTAAATATTGATCATTTTCAATTGAAAATTGAACAATGTGGTTGAAAATGTATGTATGTATTTTACCAAAGCCCCCACCCCCAAAATTGTCTTACGTAAGTTCTGGATAATGCCTAAATAAATTCACGAAAAAAATGTAGTTGGGGAAAGTACGTAACATAGGAGGAGTAGGGGATCAAATCTTGCGGACCCTAACAAGGGGGGGGGGGGGTACGTCATTTATGCACGGTCATTTATGCACGGCTCCTGTCTGCACAGAAAATAAAACAAAGAAAAAAATGTGAATCCACTATTCATCATTTACCCACAAAATGCATAGCAGGTGGTTTAGAATTAGATCATGTCGGCCGTCAACTTAGCCTGACCTAATGGTTATGTCATATGCCAGAAACAGTTTTAAGGGAAAAATAAATAACGGGTAATATAATCTTTAAAGAAAATTATTAAGAATCCATAAAAAATGTTGCTCTCTCTTCTGTTCACATATTTTCTTAAAGATTAATAAAAGATAAATCTCAATTAAGTATAACAAAAAAGTACCTACAATTTCTGTATTTGCAAAAGCTTAAAAAAGTTAATTGATAAAAGCATTAAAAATATTTAGATAAACAATTGAAAAAAGAGCTTAAATTTTGAGAAATATTCAAAAAGGAATAATGTTGACTTGACAGATAAAATTAGTTAATTTGAAATTTGTATTATTTCTACATTTCAAAGAGAGACAGACCGTCTCCAGTGTTCAAATCACTTCAAACGACTTGTTACGTTTAAGATTAGATCTTGGCTTAATACCAACCGCATTAGCCCTCCTTAATTTTTATGACTTTTTATTCATGCAAACGATAATTTAATTATGCACCTTATTAAATTAAACATTATCAATTTTGAAAAATGACAAAATTCTTACTAAAATTCTTGAAAGTGGATTTTCTCAAAAACATCAGTTTAAAAATTTGTGCTTAGAGCGATAGATTGTATCATGCACTACATATCCTTTGAATTATTGTGTTCCTGGTAACCCACTGCTTCACACTGCATTTGTTTTTTCCTAATCGTTTTTTGCAGTTTTCTCAAAAACCACGAAAGGTACAAAAAAATTTCAGACAAAAGTTTACAACTCTAGAAAAATTGTAAAAAATGAACCTCCTGCTCTTTTGTGATATTTTTCATCGCTTACGAAAACATAACAAAAAAATAAAATTTTTCTTCGTATTTTGAAAACATGAATAGAAGATTTTCAGGAAATCACACATTTTTCAATTTTTCCAATATTTTTAAAAAGTTTCTGCTAATATGTTTCTGCGAAAAGCCATCGCAATTTCGTCATTTTTTGCATTTTTCATTTTTTTAGATTAATTGAAAGAACATGAATTCTTCCGTCGAATAAAAAAAAGAAAATTCCGAATACCTACACTTGTTCGGAAAATACTGCTTGTTGAAAAAAAATGTCTCTTATTTTTGGGGAATTCGCAAGTAATCTTCAGATGATTGTAACAGATTAAGTAAAAAAGATTATAAACTGTGAAATACGTGTATCTTTATTTTCAATCTAGAAAAATATATTCAAATAATAAACCATTCTGACACCATGAGCCAGACTTTTCTTGAAATTTGTAATGGAATTGGTTCTTAATTCATTTAATTAAGTCCCTTTTCTGGGTTTGCAATTGAGAGCATCCTAGCAATTAAAGTATTGCAACGTGAAAATGTAAAAATGTGAAAAAATCTCAAAGATTTGTAAAATATTTGCATACCACTGATTGTGTATATATTCATGTATTTAATTTGCAAAGTTCTTGTTTATATTTGAAATTTACTCATTTTTATTTGAATTGGAAAAAAAATTTGGAATTCAAATAATTAATTATTTTAATAAATTTAAAAAAAAGCACTTACGTTTTTGTTAAAGCACGTCAAATTTGACGTGATTGATGAAAATGCTACGGGAAATCTTGACTGACTGTTGCCTTTAGCAAAAGGGATCGAGAAGATGAATTCACATTACAAAAAAGACAGAGACAGCATCACATGCGCAGACCGTGAATGGGCACAATGCCCAAATACAATTACAAATACACGTTATTTCAAGCTCTTCTAGGTACCAATAGTCTCTTCGATGTATATAAACCTATCACAATAGATCTTAGTTAAACTCTTTTCAAAGAAAATAGGATTTCAATTTACAATAAAGAATTCAAAAGTGCAATAAGTTATTGAACTTTTTATTTCAGTTTTTTAATCCGTTAATCAAGGTGTATAAATTCAATCAAAGTTCTAAATTTCACTTCGAATCTGAGAAGACCGAAATACAATAGCGCCTGCTAGCAGGCAACAATATCAACAGTCCGGTAAGACATCAACCTCCATAAATTAATTTTTTTTTAATTTATAATTTTATATTGTTTTTAATTGAAAATTTAAAAACTACAATTGATTGGAGAACAAAAATGGAAATTAGTTTTTTGGGAAGAGGGACGCTTTTATGTTTTTGTATTATACATTTATAGAGATTTAAATTTATATACCCAGTAAGCGAAAAATAATTCAAAAGAATTCAGAAGAATTGAGAAGTAATTGGGTGAGCGGTAAATATATGGTTTTTGGTACTTTCCGGATTCATGAGTGTTTTGATAGGTCAGAATTACATTGAGAATACTGAAATAGAAATAAAACAGTACATTTAACTGATTGATTCTTTATCAATTCTCTGCTGTACATAACCTATTGAAATAATTTTAAGGTTAAAATTTTAGCCCCCCGAAAAATTGTAAATTAAATCTATACATTTTTTGTGGGTTACTAAACCGTGCTCAATTTTTTAGCATACGGTTCCTTTTTAACAAAGATGGAGGATTTCACTGCATGCTAAAAATGTGCATTCAAAAAGCAAGAATTTCAGTGAAAAAAAAATGGTTCAAAATTAATTCCCTAGCAAACCGTGTGAACTGAAGGCTTATGCAATTGCATAACCGTCTAGGTTACTGGGCCCGCTAGGGCATATTTTCATCCTTTTTCGCATTTATTCACAATTTCACGTATAACTTAACAATCTTTTCATCTTTATACACGGAAAAAACGTATCCGTAAAAAAGTCACGAACTAGTAGCTATTCGGATACGACAAAAATTCATCGGATATTGATGTATTTTCGTAAATAATCTGAGATCTTTGAGAAACAATTTACGAACTCGATGTGAAAATTCTAAAACGTTTCATCATTTTTTTTTTTCACGTGAATGATCACAAAAATATTACGAGTGATTGGGAAAAGATTCTCAGAGCACTCACGAGCTTGCCCGATAAATCTGGGAACTAGGAAGTAGGTTCGTCTGTACGTGGCCCGCACACATGCTCGTCCGAACGCGCGCTGCGTGTGTGCGCTCGTATGTGTGCTTCGAGCTCGTCGACTGAGTGGCTAGAAGTTTTATAATAGGGGAGAGTCACCAGTTGCGGGCACTCTCCGGTTGTGGGCACCTCTGCGTCGTTACAACTAACAGAATACAAATATGCCGGATATAACTTGTAGCGTACCTACTTGTATTCTGACAGTAGTACGCAGTTTTCGAGGTGATATCAATGTAAATAGACGATTTGTGCATTAACTGCGATAATATTGAAAAAATAAGTAAAAATGAACGCATTTGTAATTTACCAATGTGCCGATTTACATGCAAGTTATAAAACATCACATTTTCTTGATGCACCGATAATGGTCGTGAATTTCGGTTGTGGGCACCTAAATGTAACCGGTTGTGGGCACATTTTCTTCCATTTAAAGCGCTTGTTTGACTTGAAAACTGTCAGATATCATCATTCATGCCGACATAACATATTCCATGAACGGTTTAACGTATTTTATTTATTATTTTAGTTTACGTATTTCAGTCATGACAAGCCTGAAGAAGTCAATTACCTAAGTCAAATACCTTTTTTTTCATATTTTTGCCACTAAAGGCCTTTAAAATTAATAAACCTTGAAATTCTTCAGAATTAGGTGTGTTTTCCTTCAACTATATCCTTTTTCAGCGAATTTTCGAAGGGTGCCCACAACTGGTTACGATTTTTTTTGCCAAAAATGACGATTTCACAAAATTGGTCGTAAAATGTTTCTAGTTGACGGAATCAATGTACTTACTATAGCAAAAAGTTAGCTAAGGGCTCTAACTTTCCAATGAGATCCATAGCCCCGCATAATATGGACTCAAACGAAAATTATGGATAAGAAACAAAACTGTGCCCACAACCGGAGACTCTCCCCTCCCTATTTTGTTTGGCCTCGACGGCTGCGCGTGTTTACACGCTCCTGTTTTATGTTTAGAAACTTCGTGAGTCAGCAGTCTTTGAGGGTTCGAATCTTGAGTTGCGAATTTATAAATTAATATAATTATATCGAACAAATCAAAATTTTCCTCTTTATATTTCAGTCTAAAATGTTCAGGAACTGTTCACAGGAAATTCGAACTGTTCGTCAAAAACTTTGAAATTTATTCATACATTTCTCATAGAAATGAGGATGTAATGTTTCATTTTTTATCTCGTATCCGAGACCTAGCTACAAGTTCGTGACTTTATCACGGATAAATTTTTTCCATGTACAGATTTACGTATTTTTTTTATTTACGTGTTAAAACATTAAGAATTAAAAGCAGCGTGTGGTATAACCCGACGTGCAATATTGTGCGTCGGGTTGCCGCACACAAAGTCTGGAATTCCTGTTGAATCCGGTTGCTGGAATATTTCAAGAATATTTCGAATTCAAACGTATTGATAATTTGTAGATTAGTAATTCCCTATAGTGGCCCTCGTGAGCGGAACGGTAACGTCATTGCGTGACCTTAAAGTGACCAGATAGTGAACGTTCAACACTGCCAGGAACTGCAAAAAGTTGGTCAAAATCTAAATTTAATTGGAACGCTTAAAGGAAAAGGTTACAAATGTAAAAGTGAGAGAGGGAAATGTAAACGAGGAGGTGATAGGAGAAATAAACAAGAGTATTAGAGTGCAGAAGAAAAAAATAAGTTAGTGAAGGATGGGGATGGAAGTGGATAGGATGAGGAATGTAAAGAGGAGAAGGAGGAAGTAGGAAAAGAATTAAGAAAATGAAGAAAAAAGAAAATTTTTTGATAAGAACGAATGAAATAGAAGGAATATACTGAGTTGTGTGATCAAAAAAAAAGAGGAGGAAAATAAAAGTTTTGAAAAAGAATCAAAGAAAGCTAGGAAGGAAGAAGATTAGAAGATAGTGAGTGGAGAGAAAAAAAGAAGGAATAGTGTGAGCCAGGATATTGAGATGGTAGAATGGAATAAATATTTGATGGATTTGCTAGGAGGGGTAGAGAGGAAAGTTAGGAAAGGGGGAAAATATGGTAGGGTAAAAGATGAGGAAGAGGACATAACAAGGGAAGAAATAGTCTAGGTGTTAAGAATAATGAAAGATGGAAAGGGTATAGATGAGATTCCCAAAGAAGTCTGGAAATATGGGGGACAGAACTAAAGGAATTGGCATGATTAATGTTTACTGGAGTATGGAGAGGAGAGGGATGTCCAAATCTATATGAAAAGAAGGAGTAGTGTTACCCACGATGAAGAAAGGAAAAATCGAGGAGGTTAAAGAATATAAGGGAGTGACACTAATGCCCATATTGTATAAAGTATATGTAACTGCTCAATCACAGAGATTGAAAAAATAAGTCGAGGAAAAAAATATAGAGCCGCCGAATTAGACAGCGTACTGGAACAAGAAAGAGGGTATGGCAATTTGAGATTTGGCTAAGGGAAGGAAAGAGAGGGGAGTTAGCGAAATAGTTTCTGTAGAAGGTAGAAGAAAGGTGAGAGACGGCGATAGAATTAACAATATGGGAAGAAGAAAGGAGGGAGTTGTAATGAAATCATTAAAAGTTTAAGATTGTAAGATCTAGGTGATATAGGAGAGTTGGGTAAACCCGGAAGTGGGGCTAAGCCGACATTTGCTTTCTTAAAGAAGAATATATAAACCGTGTGGACTTTGTTTAAAAAAAAATAAAAGTGGACCCTGACGCCCTGTCTTTATCGACATAATTTCGTGACATTCCGCATGACATGGTCAACAGTTTTTTCCGACGCTTGTGGAAAATTGTGTTTTTCTTTTGTATATCATCGTCTACTATAATCACGGTATATTCATCTTACGTTAAAAAATGCTAAACATGAATGTGTTGTTAAATTTTGATTTTTCGATGATTTTCAATGTTTTTGGAATACCAATATACAAAATTGACGCGTGGGGCCAATTCGACACCGAGTACGCCATCGTGCCTAGAGGATACATACAGATATACATACATACATGCATACACATATACAGACAGACACCTTTGTAAAAATCGTTTTTTCTGACTCAAGGTGTCTCAAAACGTGAAGATTGGATGAAAACCGTCAAAGTCCAATTTAAATAAAATTGATTATAGGATAAGAATGTAAAAAAAATTTGTTTGGCAACGTATTAGGTATTAGAGTGGGTGGAAAATAAATACTTTTGGAATTCGAAATAACCACAATGCGGAAAAGTAGCGTATTGGGGTCCTAAAAAAGTATAATTAATTTGAAATTGATCGACATGCAGCTTGGTTGCCCGCGCTCGAAAAAAAGGTTTCAAACATTTGTTGTATACAGAGTTTTTAAACTTTATTGAGTTTTTTTTTAACACCTTTGAAAGTAGGAGAAGTATTTGAGATACATAAAAACTTTTTAGTGGCAAAAATGCATTAGGAAAAAAAAAACACCAAGACCCAGGAATCGAAATTGATAATACAGCGAATTTTAAAAATTTAGACTTCGATATTTCATGAATTTATCTCATAACTTGTAGTTTAAATATTTTTCTGAGCATGTGTGGGATTTTAAACATAGAAATACAATAGAAAAAAATCGACAAGACCCAGGAATCAAAATTTGCAATAGAAAAAATGTTTAAATTTTTTATTTTTGTATTTTATGAACTTATCTTTATAACTTGCAGTTTGAACATTTTTTTAGCATGTGTGGGTTTTTTAAACATAGAAATACACTACAGTAAAATCGGCAGGACCCAGGAATTGAAATTGGCAATAGAACGAATGTTTAAATTGTTTATTTTGGCAATTCATGAACTTATCTTTATAACTTGTAGTTTAAACATTTTTGTGAGCATGCGTGGGTTTTTTAAACATAGAAATACACTAGAAAAAAAATCGACAAGACCCAGGAATCGAAATTGATGATACACCGAATTTTAAAAATTTTGAATTTGGTATTTCATGAAATTATCTCATAACTTGTAGCTTAAACATTTTTCTGAGCATGTGTGGGGTTTTTAAACAAAGATATACACTAGAAAAAAATTAACGTTTTTAAAATTTGCTGTTTTACATTTTCATTTTTGGTTTCATCGACTTTTTTCTAGTGTATTTCTATGTTTAAAAAACCCACACATGCTTCGAAAAATGTTAAAGCTACAAGTTATAATGATAAGTTCATAAAATACCAAAATCAAAATTGTAAAAATTTGCTGTATTGTCAATTTCGATTCCTGGGTCTTGGCGATTTTTTTTATCATGCATTTTTGCCACTTAAAAGTTTGCATGTACCTCAAATAATTCTCCTCCTATTTGCAAACGTGTTTTAAAAAATTCCGAAAACAATAGTAAATTAAATAGGAATTATCTCTCAAAAAATGATAGATTGGAAACCGAAAAAAATTGAGAAGACTTTTTGGACCTCCAGGTATATATAAAAAATTGAAACTCAATTAAATTTGAAAACTCTGCAAACGATCGATTCCAAATTAATTATATACTTTTTTAGGACCTCAATACACTATTATATACACTTTTCCGCGTTGTAGCAATTTAGAATTCCAAAAGTATTTATTTTTGACCCAACCTATTAGGTATTGTTAGATCGAGATGTTAATCAGATACAATAATAAAAATTTGAAAAATGTGTCCTTTTCTTTCTCCAAGTGTCAAGTGTCGATTTAGTCCCAGGGGGTGTCGGCTTAGCCCCAAGATTTTTCGTTCGACAGATTTTCCATCACTTCACTTTTTTTCTTATAATTGATCAACATAGCATCGTAGTTCAAAATCGTCAGTAACATTTTGTAGCTGAATAAATTCTCGATTCAACCATACCTAATATGTTGTGAAATAAAAAAAAAATTTAATAAAAAACTAATTTAAAAAAGAGTATCGGCCTGGCCCCACTCTCGCATAACGTATTATATAAGTTCTTCTAATTTTTCGGCTTCATTAGAATCACTTTCACTGTCATCTTGAAATTCATAATTTTTTTTATCTTGGGATAGGAATTGAGAAGCGACAACAAAAAAATGTCCTCGTTTGCCTTTTCGTGAGAGAACTTCCTTGTAAATCGCTCTTGACATTTTCTGATATTTTTATTACCGGCTTCCAAGGCTTACTCTGATAAAAAACCAATAGGAAGAATGAACTCACTTACAATAACAGGTGCGTGGATGAACACTTTATCGACGGTTGGTGTCATTGTATACTCCGTAGTCTCAATGCAGTTGTGACGAGTCAACGGGCAGATTGGAACTAACCTTTAACAAAAATTTTCACGAATCCGTATATTTTTGGTTGAAGTAACTTTTCTGAATTATTCTGAAGCAATCGGGCAAAAAGTATTAAAAAAATATTTTAATATTATAAATTTTTTTTTCAAACTTGTTCTCGAGTAAGCCCGGGTTTTCATCATAGCCACGGACTAAGTCAAGTGACTGATGAGGTGAGCATGTTATAAATTAATTTAATACGATGTTTGAAATCACATTCGATGATTTTGTAGGTACAAAAATAGGAGCATGGTGTAGTTTTCTTAGAGCTACCATAAAATTATTATTATTATTACATACATTAATTCTCAGGCTGAAGATGGTCACAGCTCAGTATGCCGAAGGCATTTTTTGTTATATAGTTGCATTTTTTAAATAGTCTGCACGGGGCTTTTCCGGTATATATTATCAGTCATAATTCGCGAATATACACACTGGAGAACTTGTCTATAGGGATTCGAGAATCGTACTGGAGAGCTTTATAGGGATCCAACATTCATCCTGGAGACCCAGTTTATAGAATTCCAACATTCATCTCGAGGGTTCCGTTAATAGGGATCCAAGATTCATAACGTAGAGTTCATTTACAGGGTTCCAAACATTCATTCTGGAGAGCCCTATAGGGATCCAACATTCATACTATAGAGAGCTCATTTATAAGGATCTATCTTTCTTACATACGCTAGTTCCAATGCCAACGACTGAGACAAACGATTCAAAATATTGATTTTATTAACATTAAACGGCGAGAGACAAGCACAAGTTCACACACGCACACGAACATACACATAAACGAAAAAAGTCAAAAATCGAAAATCAAAAGTTTCATCACAGTCATCTGCCGTGTACGCGGGATGGCCACAGAAAGCTATTTTAGCCGCTATCATTGTTCTCTTCCAAGATTTGTACGTGCCTCGCATGAACGTTCCCAGTGGAGGAGATCACGATCGAGTTCACCCTTCACAAGGTCAGGATCTCCAGCACCGAATATTTCTGAATCTTCTCAGTATATCGGAGCCTAATGTTGTTGTGAAGGGGAACGCTTATATCTATTATTCTCATGCGTTTAGCACGTTTATCGAACTAGAGGACATCTGGACGATTGTGTCCGACAAGGTGGTCAGTCACGATAGTCCAGTCCCAGTAAAGCAGCTAGTGTTCGTTCTCTAGTACTCGAACTGGGCTATATTTGTAGAAAGGCGCAAATCTCTCTAGTAAACCAGTTTTCAGAGCAATTTGTTGGTAAATGATCCCACCAGCATCATTACGTCTGCGTGTGTATTCTTGCGAGGCAAGCATCGTCCAGCCATCAATGATGTGCTCGATGTTCTCATTGGGATCTCCACAAAGGCGGCATCTGTCGATAATTGCCGCCATATTGAAAATGTGTTTTTGATCATTTCTCGTCTTGATTACCGTGTCCTGCTTGGCAATAACAAATCCTTCCGTCTCAGGAAAGAGTTCTCCTCGCCTGGACAAAGGTTTGAAGCATCACTATCCACGCAACGAAGATGTAATGTTTGGGGGTGTTGCTTGTGCAGCTGTTTACCTCGCCACTAAGCAGCTAGCTGTTCAACGTTGAGATGTATGATGTTCCAGCAATCAAAAGCTCCCAGTTTTAAGGGGGTATATTATCGTTTTGATCAGAGCGCGGTCGTCAAGTGTCAGTGGAGTATTTATCTCTCTACAGGACCAATTCAGCTTTCTGCATGTGGCCAAACGCAGAGACATCTTGATGTCATAGAAGAACTGCATCAAGATGTTAGGTAGGCTGTGTAGTTTCGACTCTGAGCTTGCATGAACCTGTATGTTGTCCATGTACAGGAGGTGAGTGAGTTGAGACTCATCCGCTCCCACCTCAATTTTGAACCCATAAGACGTGTTGTCGAGTATCAGATCTTATATGTCTTAAGGACCTCAAATAAAAAAACGTGGGGTATTGAGGGAAACACCTGTTGGTAGTCAATGTAAGCTATGTGCAAATTGCGTTGGTAGTGTTTCGCATGCAACACAACCACACTGATGTTATAAGTTAATTCAATATGATGTACGTAATAAAAATAATAATAATTATTATTGTTATATTAAGCAATGTCCCTTTCGTGGTAAGCGTACTCACTCACTCGGTTCTAGCCTCGTTATACTTTTAGAGATGAAGGAGTTCATAGGAAGTGTACGCGGCGGTAAAAGGGGAGAGGGGTTTAGATTTTTAAATTAATCTAGAATTCCCGTGTTGTTTATTTAAATAACACGTTTGTTCCACAATAATGCTCCGACACAGATCGCTGATCAATCCCTCTAGTAAGCAGCCCAACAAAGTATTCAAAATTCTACCTATTTTTGTTGATTTTTTTCTATACTCCTCTTAATTTAAAGAGTATATTCCATGATAATTTGCCCTGTGCCCGCGCCTTGGTGAGAAGAGAGGATTTTTCTTCAGAGAATTGAAAATTCACGTTTTTTGCTAAAACGACACAAGATCTGACAGAAATAAGGAAAAAATTATTTCTGTACAAATGTTGTACACTCAAAAAAAATTCTGGTTGAAGCAACCAGAATTCTGGTTAATTCAACTAGAATAGAATGTTAAATATGCCCTTACTATAAATTCTGGTTGAAAGTATCAGAAGTTTCTGGTTGGCAATTTTCTGGTCAATGTTACCAGAAATTCGGGTAAATTCAACCAGAATTTCTGGTAAGGCTAACCAGAAATCTTTACTGGACAGTTTTCTGGTAGCTTAGGAATATAACGTTCTGGTCAACATAACCAGATATTCTGGTAAACTTAACCAGATATTCTGGTAAGCACAACCAGATATTCTGGTACCCATCGATAATTATCGAGCATCGAATTTCGATTCTTTGCTACCTTCATGGTCTCTTCCTAACCCCCTCTGAAATTACATGGACTGCATCCCAAAGAGAATAATCGAACAAAATTTTCCGATAACAGAGTGCAGAAACTATTTTCCGCTTCGCTAAAATTTCGTCTCTCTATAATATATGTGTGGATATATTAATAAACGACGATAGATAAAACACTCGAAGCGAGAGCAGCATATTGTTGATGCATTTCTGTTTCTGAAACTATTCGTTAAGACTATTTTGTTTGGGATTTTACATAATATGCGCTTAGATCACTTGGTCAATACCAAAATTCTCGAACATTCACTTTACTTATTTATTGTCTACAATATTAATATTTTCCAGAATATTTCGCAAAGACACCCAAAAAATATATGCTTGCTGGTTCGGAAGTATTCAAGTGTCCCTGTACCACAGGTGTTTACACAGATAACGCGCAGGTTTTTCTTATAACACAATTAAATTCACGGTTAACTATAATTAGTTATACTTATACAACTGAAAATACAATTAACAAATCGCGATTGTTCGAGAATTGGGCATTTACGACAAAGCGTCACTTTACACATCCAACAACACGACATGAGACAAAAGACAGATTTCTAAAAACCTACACAAGATCGCGACACTGCTGATACCAGAAATATTAACCAGAATAGTTTTAACCAGAAAAAAGCAACCAGAGTTAATAACTAGAATTTTATAGTCATATTAACCATAATTTCTGATTAAAATAACGAGAAATTTTTCAACCAGACGCGTCTAGTAACTTTAACTAGAACTTTTTTTTGAGTGTAGAAAAAAGTTTCTTCACACTTTTTTGTATCTCGCTTTACTTTCGAGAATTTTGCGAAAATATTTATAAAATCCTTTAAGATATTTTTTCAGTAATAGAATTTTATGGTGACATAAAAAAAGCAAAGAAGAACATAAATTAACGCAGTTTCAACAACTTTTACATTAAACTGTTTCCTTCGAAGTCGGCATTTTTTAAATAGGTGAGATAAGTGCTTGCAGTCTGCGAGGAATTCAATACGATGATCCGGCAAATGTCTCGTGGACCCTGAGGACATGGAGCGACCCAAGGACGACCGCCTTCTGCATTTTCCCTGCAAGTGTCTCAGCATTTTGTTGACACGCAGGGATGCTTTTTAGGTTATTAACAAGTGAAACCTTGGCACCTCCAAGAGCGCCGATGATCAGACGATTAGCTTAACAGAATATTCCGGGTATAACCGTCGCAACTCTCTTATAAGATATTTATACCTTTCTTTCTTTTCTTTCTCCTTGGATGTGACGTTTTTGTCAGCTGGTGCAGAAAATTCGATAACGAAAATGGTTCGTTTGTCGAAGTCAAGGAGAACTACGTCAGGCTTCGAGTGCGCAACGGAAACAATTGTCGTGAATATGAAGTTCCATTATATGCGGCACTTCTCATTTTCGACAATTGACTCTACTTCTCTAGGAGCGCTTAGCGGAGAGGTATTTGGGCTAATTCCGTAAGAGTGACAGAGATGGTGTTAAAGTACTCGTAGTGCCGCATTGTGCCTTTGGATGTAGGTCGTTCCCGCATGAGTTGGACAACTAGATAGTATGTGTTCTAGATGCTCGAGGTGTGCATGGCACGCTCTGCAGCTATCATCGGGAAGATCTTGGCTCAAAATGTGGCGACGGTATGCTAGAGTGGAAATTAAACCGTCTTGACATGTAAAAATGAAGCCTTCCGTGTCCGACTTCAATCCGGGTGATCTAAGAAAAGCAAACGCTAGCTCATACGAAATCGACTGATCTTTCACATTTATGTGGAAGATGTCATGCATCCTCTTGTCGAGGAGCTGTTCACGGAAGTGTTTCTCCTGTGCCTTCTTAATCCGGGCCTTCAAGAGTGAGTATTCAAGATGGATAAGATTTGATGCATTTTGCTCACTCCTGATATTGAAGTCAAGGCCGAGTGTTTCAGCAGCCTGCTCCGCTGCTTTGTACAGAAACGCCCCTTTGCCCACTTCTTCGCGTTTCCTGACGATTTTAAGAAGAGGGTCTTGTACATTTGCGACTATATGTACTGTACCCAGAATAATCCTGTTGTGAAGACATGCAAGATTCAGTATTCCACGACCACCTTGATGGCGTGAGACGTAAAGTCGTGGAACAGAAGAGGTGCATGCTTTTGTTCATGTGCATAACCTTTCGGGACCCCATATCGAGGGATCTGAGCTCGTTCTTCGTCCATGGAACTACTCCAAATGAATAGAGTACTACTGGTTCGGAAGATCATATCCGTCGGATGAGACGTTTGTATCTGCATCGAAGAGTATCCTTTATAGATGTCACGTCCTGAATGCGGCTCTGTCGCACGCCCAGGTATGTATAGGTCTCTCCAGCGCAAAGGTGTCGTATAGCGCTTCTGTCAACGAGCTCAGGATCTTCGTGGATGCCATTAAGTTTTCCTTTCTTCAAATCAGCCTTGGCGAATTTCTCTAACCTGAACTCCATTCCAATCTCTTGATTGTCGACGATGTCGTCCGGATGGTGGTATTTAGCGTTTGCAGAGTTTTTAGTGAGGATCTGCTCGACTACATAGTCTGCTATTTTGTTGACAGGAGTAGGGATTTCTTGAAAAAGATGGCGTACTTCTGAGAATTCTAGTTCAGCGTTGTTTTTAACGATAGGAAAGAAGGGCGGGGTAGAAACTTAGCCCTCTCGTTTAATAAATCCTGAAGGAAACGGTTCAGATGAGGAAGATCTACGGGGAATCTTGAGATGCCCGGTTGGTCAATTTCCAACGGAGCGGTGCTACTGGATGTTAACATTTTTTGTAGCTAACGCTTTTTTGTTAAATTGTGCGAGGTGGGAAAAATCACGATCCTTACATGGTGAGCTACTTGCCGACTTCTCGACCTCACTAAAGCTTCTATTGGTCCGTTTTTGTGCGTAAATTCCCTGGAGAAGCTGCGGAGTTGATCTCGGGTTCCGCAGGTCTGAATAGAGTTCGAGGAACGTCATTCATGTTCTTTCTTCTGTTACCTCTGAATATACGAAGTTCCGTGTGTTACGAGGGTGATACGAGGGTGCCGCATAAAGTAAGCTTGGTAGCGGGCGTTATTGCCGCCGGAGAAGAGTACTACTACGAGTTCGATGGCGAAACCTCATTGTTGTATGACACGCCCTGGATACTGTGGATGGATGAGTTCGGTCGCATAACATAAAATAATACTGGGTATTACTGGGTGTTGGTATGTCGCCATTCGGATTGGGGGAAGAAGAAGGGAAGGACGGCTGCCTGACGGAGTAAAGAAACAAGAGAGAGAGACGCTCGTGGAGCAAGATCGCCTGTTGGTCGCAGCCGTTATGTCGGCTGTGCCTTGTTTGACGGAGGGTGCAGTAATCAACTAGCGAAAATAGCCATTTACCATGATTGTGTAGAATATCTTTTATTGATTACTGTTTGTGTACAAGTAGTATAATATAGCTCAAGGCTTACAAACGGAATACCAGGATGTCGATTATTAACAGTAAATTCCCGATTCCTCCCACTATGGCAAGGATTCAGTGTGGTACAGCATTCTGGTGAAGAAAAAAAAACTATCGATAAAATCAACTAGGATAAAAGATCAGAGTTAAGCTATTATCCCGGATATGCCAGTTGACCCCAACGATAAAATAGCTATGGATATTTTCGAGTCATTGCCAACTACTCATTCAGGAAATAACTATATCCTGTCAATCCATGATCAACTTACTAAATATCTCATCCCTTCTATGCTGAGCACAACACTTTTGATAAAGTACTCATTCTTCTTCTGAGGTGAAAGGATAGACGAAAAATATGCTAACAAAACCAGAGAAAGAATAATCTTGCAAAAAGAAAAGCACAAGAAACAGCAAGATGCAAGAATCGAAAAAGATCATCAACCAAACACCTCTCAATAAGCTCTGTCCTAGTGGAAAGATGTTCCTTGTCTGGATTTTGTTAACGCGCTTGATAGTAAGTCTAGGAAATTACACCATGACAAACATCAATACAAAAATCTTCTTAGAGGAAGAAGGAAAAGCCCAACTTTACCGCGAAAAATGGAAGTTCATCATATCTATGGACACAAACAAGACACGGCAAAGATCTAATCCTATAGCCAGCACCCTCAAAGTTGCAGCGATAGCCTGTGATTCCACCTGCACCGAAGATGATTATTTGGAATCATGAGCAACCTTCAATAAAGAACTTGACCAACTTTACTCTGATAATAAGGATTTAGTTATGGCAATGCACAATCACACCAAAGTCCTAAAGTTATTGCTGGACTCACTGTCGACCAACCACAAAACTTTGGAAGGAAAGTTGTAAGCCGAAGCTCAGACCACACATCTGACCAGGGGTAATCTGAATAACAACAACAGAAACTTGTTTATACATTTTAACTTGATTGTGTGCGGAATCCTGATCGATGAATTACATGAAGGAATCGAAATGGCTTTAGTTGCGATAAATCACGGTGGTAAAAATGACATAATATATCCCTAGATTGTTACACCTAAAATATTAATGGACAGCATCCAAGAGTTTAAGACCATGTATTAAGCGCGTTACCATTTTGACACCAACCCGGAAAGCTACCAACACATCATCGACCTCCGCAGTCAACATAGTATTGATCGCGAAAGCTTTAACGTGTTTTATCTCCATACCCATACTCGAGAAAGAGGAATATGTGACTACTCATGCGATCCCTATCCCTCAGTTAATACAGAACAAACGCATATCCCTTATACCCGAAGACGAATATCCATTCACCAGCAAAACTTCCTAAGTTCCGACCGATCTCGAAACGTTCAGTAAAAGTAAATGACTTGCAGAATATAACACTTGTAACCGAAATCAACCCAACTGTAGGCTAATAGACACTAATAACTGCGACGCTAGTATTATTAAGAAACACCAAGACTGTAGAATGTAGCTTTTCACCCTTCAAATTACATAGTGAGAGTTATATGTATACCAACTATAAAAGGTTGTATATACTAATGCCCAGTAAATAGCTAAATTTTAGATTTTCTCTGTTAAGACTCTAGAAATTCGATGGAAGTAGATACTAACATTTATATGCAGGGTTTTGAATCTAAAGTTATATCAGATAATGTCCAACTTTATTTAGAGAATACATCTACCTACGAAAAAACCATTGTGTTGAACAAGAATTACGAAACACCTTACGATAAGAATTCACTGGACACGCTAGATAGTCACCTAATAACTCTACCACGACTACTAGATGTTTAGGTGTTAAAGCAGATGAGACTAAGTCTAGGTGATCCACAGAATTTGTTAAGCAAGATCGCTTTCATCATAGAATACAGACTTGGAAAGAAAAGGCCACCGAATGGTTACAGTATATATAGGATACACTAGCATGGATTAATCGTTATATTTACCTCCCACATACGCACATATGCACATATGTCTAGAGTAAAAAAAATGCGCAATACAATTTCAGACCCAAGTTTATCATATCCTCCAAGAATTGAATCCAAAAATTTTCAAAGCCTTCAGGGGATTTCGTTTTTGCACGAGAAAATGTTATGTGCCCATTATTGCATTCGGCCTCTCAATGAAATTGGCGGCACTCACGAACTGAACGGAATCATTTTTTTAAATAAGATTCAGGTGGTAACCCTGCAATCTAATGCTATTTTGTAAAAGACCTATAACTATTTTTTAAATAATATTTATTTATTTTTTAATTCATAACAGTTAATATTTTTGTACATACACTGCTAAAAATTTCCGCATAAAACTTCCACTAAACGTATTGGAAGTTTATTTCCGAAATGTAGGGTAACGCTACAATACATAATGTTGTAGTTTTCAAATGCAACGGATTATGCAGCGATACATGGGTCGGATGAGGCGCATGCGCACAATTGTCGACTTATAAACGCTACAATATTTGTATTGGAATTTCGGTATTCCAATACCGTGTTTGCAATTTTGCCTTACGCTTGTATTGTAGAAGTGTTGGAGATTTCCAAACATTTTTAACAGTGTAGGATTTGAAAGAGATGCTCGCATGGTCGTTTGTTGTGAGCGACTATATAGACTCGCTCGTTCGTCACTAGATGACAAGAGAAAGTTGCGAGAAAAGGAAAACATAAAAATTTGAAAATACGTCAAAATATTGGGAATTATTATTATTATAACATTCTTCTCTTCAAGCTTCTCTTTCGAGGTAGGCGTGACTTGCTCGGTTGGAAAATAGTAGTGTGTAGATGGGTATGTAGGTGTAAGGTATATATATTTTAGATTGATCTAGAATTCTCGTGTTATTTATTTAAATGACAGGTTCGTTCCGCAACACTGCTCCGACCCAGGTTTCTGATCGATCTCTCTAGCAATCACCCCAAGCGAAGAACCTCACAAAATTGTTATGTGTGGTTCCCCACTTGGGCCCATTAGTATCCAGGGTCCTCATTTCAGGCGTAATTCACTCTATTGTCACTCTGTTTACAAAATATTTGTCGCCACCTCGGTCGCCACACTTTTCTGTTCTACTAATAATCTGAGATCGCAGGAAATCAGGTCGGCAATAACTTTAGAACTTTTATGTACGATTTACAACTCATAGGTTAAGAAATTGATATTGTAAGTCAGTATTTAATCATGTTTAGTCTTAAGATAAGGCGAAGTCCGGACGTTAAGTGTGTACTAAGGTATCGAGTAAAAGAAACCAAATGCTAGCGATAAACGAACAAATCAACAAAGATATTAATTGACGCCGAATGTTTGCATATGTTCACTTCCACTGGCGATAGCGACTACCTGGGCGATATATAATCACTATGGGTTTTCAGAATTGGCATAGAGTTTTAATTTTTATTAATAATTTTAATTTTTTAATCGTAGAGAACTAGAGGGGTTCGACTTGGTGATCACTAGGAAGAGTGGGAATGATATATGCTTATGTATGTTAATAATGTGATATGACTGGCTGAAAGAGTGGTGAGCTGCATGTGTGAGTTGAGTGCTGAGGGGAAAACAATGGCATGGGACATTACTTCATTTTTGCAATATCTTCCTAATAAATAATAATGACTATTATTTTATCATTTCAATAAATAGCTCCTAAAAAATAAAAAATAATTTTCAAATACTTATACATATAGAAAAAATTAGTTTGTACAAAGAAATTAAAAAAATTAGGCCAAAATGACAAAATGGACCAAATGCGACAGATTTGGTACAATTTCCCTCTCAGCACTCAACGCAGTGAAGTTCTCTGGTGGTTAAATGGAAATGCAGTCGGACCTCGATTCTAGGAACCTCGATATCTTGAACTTCCCCTTATCTGGTCCCCCAGCACTAGTCACCCTGATTGTTTTTGACGTTTGCGCACAGATTTTTTTTAAAACGCCATTACTTATTGCCGCGTATATGCTACTGCGCAACTCCACTTTCCTTCCGAATTGCCTCGATAACCACAGAAATTCCCAAAGGCAAAAACGTGCACACATTTGTTTACATACAAAAAAATGAATGCCTGCAATTCGAATCATTGAAAACGCACTAAGAATCAGTGAAACTTCACTACGAATTACTGACATACAGTCAGAGCTAACATTTTTTTCTCTTCAAAGGGTTGGATGCTTTCAAAATTCTGTATAAAATGAGCCCAGAATAAAGCCCATTTGTCTATGTTGTAAGTAGATATTGCAAAAATAGTGTAAATTTCAATGTTTCCACAAATGTTCAATAATTTCCGAAATAATCAATATTTTTTTAATTTTCTTGGGCTCTGTTCGGCTGCTTTTTACTGTCATCTGAAATAGTAGAGAGTTAGACT
>CAKNXH010000198.1:521087-550783 GCA_932178445.1 Andricus quercusramuli | reverse complement strand
CCCAATACGCTCCACTAGAAATTAAGTGACTGAACAACGCTCAAACAGGCTCATTTCAAAACTATTTTACCACAGTATCGCAACAGCATATAAGTAGAAATTAAACAAAATTATTATGGCATTGCAAGAACTTAAAGTTGTCATAAAAAATTTGGTAGAATAATTTTCTACCCAAAAAGGTGACTTTTCAACAAAATAAATTAATTTTCTATGAAATACCCAGGAAACAAGAACTCATTGAAAAGGCGACTCCGTGAATTGCGTATCTGTCATTTGCAGATTGGGATTTTCAAAACTGAATTGGTTTGCGACTATGTGAATCGGTCAGTTTCTCGAATGGTTTTGAATCTGCAATTTACTACAATGTCCATTTGAAGCAAAGTCATACTGAATCGGTTTACTTCTTTTTGAATGAGACCGATTTTCTTTAGGTTAAGCTGCCATATTTCACATGATTATTAAAATTCATAAATTATTGATAGATTGCGAAAAATCATACGCAAGGCTACTAGATTCCTTTTGCTATTTTAGTTCTAGAGAATGTGAAGGCTTTTGTGGCTTATAAGTCCGTCAAAAAATAATAACGAGTGGAATTCTGTTAAAAATCAATCGGCGGCAATCTGGAATTCCAGCGACAGATACGCTATTCAAACGACTTCGAAACCCATTCAAAGCAAGTGAATGGATTTTTTTCCTGGGTATGTTGTTGAATTTTTCAAAAACAAGGTTAATTTTCTGCCCAAAAAGACAATTTTTTAAGAAAATACATGAATGTTCCACCAAACAGTTAAATATTCAACTTATATAATATACAGGACGAAGTTTCATCCAAAAATTGAATATTAAAATTTTTAGATAAAAATTCTGATAAAAAATGAATAACTTTGTGAAAAACACGAATTTTCAACAAAATTGTTAAATTTTCAACCAAGAAGATTATTTTTCGACCAAAAAAGACGAATTCCAACGTATCCAATGTACAGGAAAAAGTTTTAGCCAAACAAGAAATAGTTAAATTTTCAAGGAAAAAAAAATTAACAAAAAGAAATTAATTTTGAACTAGATGAATTTTTAAAAAACTACATGATTTTTCAACAAAATTATTGAATTTTGAAGTCAAAAGGACGAATTATCTACAAAAACATGAATTTTCAATCCAAAATACGATTTTCCAACTAAAAAGGTTAATTTTCAACCAAATTGTTCAATTTTCTGTCAAACTGCTGTATTCTGAGGTCAAAAACTGATTTGTATTCAGCACAAAAAACTACTTCGGAAATGACGCATATCTCATTTCGTGAATGTAAATATCACAGAATGTTGACCGCAGTTTAATTTCTCATGCATATGCGAGCGTATTGTACGTATTGATTCCAATATTGTTCAGCTAAAAAAATAATATTTATAAAAGGCACTGCATGTCCTAAATAAGTGTGTAAATTTTCATTTTGATATTCTTAATAATTAGAGGGCAGATTAGAGTAATTTGGAAGTTAGCTGTTGAGCACCGGCGACCGCTCGGCTGTGAGACGCGGAGAACCCCATTTAGACACGCATTCGTCTGTTCTTTAAGGGCGGGGTTGGGTTTCAGAGGCGAAAAAGACGCATATTTTCAAGAATTTTTTTTTGATATATGAGTAATGCTGGTTTGTTAATTTCAATTGGATGTTGTAGTACTGTATCTGAAGTATTCTTAGACAAATTTTCAATAACAAATATTAAAAAGGAACCCCGTGACAGCGAATCTCCCGAGACGCCTCGAAAAAAAGTTGTTGCGCCGTGAACATCATAACTTGTTACTGGATCATCCGAAACAAAAAAACAAAAATGCATTTAGAAAGTGATATGTTTCCTCAGGTAATCAGAGAGCGTTTTTTTAATTTTTTATTATTTAATAGCATTTTGAAGCCAAAAACGCGATTTCCGCTAAAAACTCGGTTAATTTGTTATTGTAAAATAAAAACAAATTGTTAAAATAAAAAAATTAATCGATTTAAAGTTTTTTCTCAAAAATCAAAAATTATACATCCATGAGCGTGCATAATTTTTTATACTTTAATAGAATCAGCAATGCCAGGTCCGTAGAGTGAAATGTTTTCACCCAGCAATCCAGGATATCTAAAGCGAGCTTTTGCTCCTGTTTTGCTCCTTCTTTGTATACCTGGTTCCAAGCAGGTATACGAATCGAGCAAGAGGCGCGGTCGCTTGAAACGCTGTAACTTCGTTAGTTTTGCTCCGATTCACTTGAAATTTGGGTACAATATTCTTGAGATGTTGTACATTCAGAAAAAAACTGGGTCAAAAAATGTGTTCTAAACCCCCCCCCCCTCCCCTTAATATGCATTCGCGCCAACTTGAGTCACACGGGCGATCGCGCGGGCGGTCGGTTGACCGTCCACGTTTTTTCATAATGATCATGCTGTTTTCTCTACTTTTCGTCCCATGAAAGCAAAGGTACTCTGATACAACTCAGCTAACATATTTTTGACCAAAATTATTCATCTAATCAACACGAAAAAAATGCCATTCGCAGGAGTGTGACCAGACCGCCAATGTGACTAAAAAAAATTCTATCGGCGTTCGTACGACTGTTATCAGACCGCCAATGTGACGAAAAAAAATCCCGTCGGCGTTCGCACGACTATTAGCTGCTATCGCCAGACCGCCCGACCTTGCGTCTCCGAGTTTAGAACACTTCTGCTCCTTCTGTCCTAGAAGGTAAGCAAGAGCGGGAAATTTACGCAAGATAACATTGTGCAACACTGTTCCAACTGTCCCAACTGGGACAGTTGGAGATGAAGATTTCACCTCTAGATACTTTTTGAGAGCTACCAATCTTTGTATAATGTTATGAGGAACAGTGCTGTCGGACCAGGTGAAGTGATCCCAGAAGAACAGCCTTTTGCATCCGGTTTGCGAAGGAATGAGCCTGACGCCGGCAAGCCGGACTCTTGTTGAGTTGGCTATGAAATGAAGCTTTCATACCTCCAAGACAGCCAATTATGAGAACTACATGATGGGCTTTGTAGTCTTGGTATAGCCTGCTCAGCAATATTTCGCCCGTTTTTCTTCCGCCTTTGCCGTGATATTACCATCAGCTGGTGCCGAGAATTCAATCACGTAAATGAGCTTGGTCTTCACATCTTGGAGAACAATATCAGGCTTCGTAGCACTGATACGTTGAGTGGTGGAGAATGAGAAATTCCATTCCAGTAGATCTCACATTGATCATTCTCCACAGCGGACTCGAGTTTCCCCTGGGCATATGGCAAGACAGGCAATATATCAACACCATAGAAGTGTCTAAGATGGTAATATAACACTTTTAGAGCTGCATTGTGTCTCTCTATGTACCCGTAGCGTGCATACTTCGAGCATCCACGGAGAACATGTCCAAGTGTTTCTGGCTCTTGTTCGCATGCTCGGCAGTTGGTATCGCCTACAGGTATCTAGGTACATTCATTAGGCGCTCGCGGTAAACTAAGGTGTCTATAACGCCGTCTTGACAGGCAAAAAGAAATCCCTCGGTCTCCGATCTCAATCCAGAAGACTTGAGAAACATGTTGGACAGACCCATCGAGAGATCTTCTGTACGTATGATGCCGTAGAATCTACCATGAAGGGGCTTGTCAGCATATTCTCTTAGTAGAAGCGTATGTTCTGCTTCCTGTACACGACTTTTGAGCACCGAGGGTGTTAGTGATGCTAGGCCATGTGTAGTGTCGTTGGAATCAAATGAAAGGCCAAGCTCCTCTGCGGTCCTTTCTGGAGCACGGTATAGAAACGCAGCAGCATTAACGACTTCATGTTGATGTACGAGTCGCATCAGAGAATCTGTGCTATTTAGGACTGAGCAGGCTGTAGCGAGAACTGTTCTTCGATAAAGACACTCCAAGCTTAGCAAGCCTCTACCCCCTTTATCTCGAGGAAGGTATATTCGAGGTACGGAAGATCTAGGATGATGACTTCGATGGATTTGTCATCATCTTGCGTGTGCTTCGGTCAAGTTGCTTCAACTCATCGACGTTCCATGTTACTGCACCAAACGCGTAAAGCAGTGTAGGAACGGCCAGCATAATGGTCGCCTGGATTTTATTCTTTCCAGATAATTCGGAAGCCAACATTTTTCTGAGAACTTTACGATACCTTTTTTCAAGGGCTATTTTTAACACACGCACATTTTGGGTTTCCGCTTCCGGTATTCCAAGATATGTATATGTTTCTCCATTACCAAGATGTTAAATGGTATTTCCGCCTATAAGTTGAACATCCTGATCGTCACGCGATGATGTAATTTCTAGTCTTCCTTAGTGTAGGTGGACGCAGTCATACTTGTTCTGTTTGAAGCCCATGCAAATCGCTTCAGAGTACCTATCTACCGCCTTCACAAGGATCTTTAGATCCTCTTTCGAGGAAGCAAAGAGTTTAAGGTCATCCATGTATAAAAGGTAATTGACCTTATATCATCTTCTGTTCCGCGGGCCACATAAGTATCCAGAGCTTTTGCCTCGGAGCACAATAGATAGAGGCAAGAGGGAGGTGCAGAAAAGTATCGGACTTAGAGGCTCTCCTTGGAAGACCCCTCTAATTATTATTATAAATTCTTCTTATATCAATACCTCAGGCTTAAGATGGTTACAGCCCAATATGTCAAATGCATTTTTGTTCAGAGTTAGATTTTTTATTTATTTTTGAATAGTATGCACGGGGCTGTATCGGTACATATTATCAGTCACGGACGCATTATAATGCAATTAAGTGATCTGATAAGAGCGTGTGCCATGACATATTGGGCAAAGTCTAGTTTTTACCCGATTATTCACGGACTGGGCTGCAGTCAAGTGCATAATGGGGGTTATTAAATTATCTATTTAAGCTTGTTCTCGGGTGAACCCAGTTTTTCATCATAGCCACGGACTAAGCCAAGTGACTGATGAGATGAGGATGTTATAAGTTAATTTAATACGATTTCTGAAATCTTCTGCGATGATGTTGTAGGTACAAAATTAGGAGCATATTGTAGTTTGGAGTTCGTATTTTACCGCTGTTATCCGTACACAGCGGCCGCGAACGTTGGAGGCGACAACAGTCCCCTTCGGATGCTTTCATAGAGCTACTATCTGCCACTCCACAGGTTTTGAGTCAGGAGACGAACGTCGAAGAGGAGCTGGACCTCAGCAGATGCTTTGACGTGGTGGAAGATGGCGAGCACAAGTCGGATGCTGCCGGAATGCGGAAGCGTTTTCGAAGCTAACAGGATGAGCTGAGAGTGGAGCACAGAAAGGTACGGTTGTGCCTTAAAAAAATAATGGAGATGTGCGAATCAGGGAAGGACACGGATCCGGACCTGCTGGGACTAGTGGAGGGTGCTCAAAGAGCCATGACCGAAGCTGGATATAAGGTTAGAGCCATAAAACGACAGTTTGGGTTTTATGAGGAGAGCATAAATAGGGTGCTTAGAGAGAAGATAGGTGAGAAGCTGAGAGAGAAGTCTCTGCTGAGCTTCACCTTTAAAGAGCAAACGGCTTCCGTCAGCACGCAGACGGAGCCGCAGAAACAGTCAGAGGAAGAGAAAGATATGCGTAAGCGGGAGAGGGAAACGACCCTCAGCTCGCCCAGCAGATCTGGAGTTCAGAAGCCAGCCCTGAAAAAGACCAGGACCCAGGAAGGTGTCGCCTGGTCTAAGGTTGGCAGGAGGAGAAGAAGTACAAAGGAGAGGATGGAGGAAAACAAGAAGTCGGAGAAGGAGGTGGTGCCTCAAAGGGACATTGTGCCCGATAAGGAACAAAGAGCTCCGAAGAAGAAGAAAAGGAGAATCCCCTGGGAGGCCGTGACCATCACGCCAGCCTCGGGGATGAAATATGCAGATGTCCTGAGGGACATCCAGAAGAAGGTGAAGCCTGAGGACCATGGCGTAAATTTCAGGTCTATCAGGCAGACGAGGACGGGAGATGTCCTCATTGAGGTGGGTGCCAAGGCGGAGGAGCGGCGGCACTTTGGTGATGCCATCTCGGATGCACTCGGACAAGGCGGGTGTGTCCGACAACTCGTTCCGAAGGCGCAGGTGGTGGTCTACGACTTAGTCGAGACCACGAAGGCTGCTGATGTGGAGGCAGCGGTGAGGACGGCCCTGGGAGAGCAGCTTGGTTCTCTACCTAGGGTAAGCCTCACCAAAACGAGCAGGAGAGGCTGCATCCTAGCTTTCGTCGAGCTAGATGTGGCCGCTGCTGCCAAAATGGAGAAAATTGCCCGACTGAAGGTGGGATGGGTGAACTGCCGTGTAAAACCACATAGCGCCGAAATCCGGTGCTACAGGTGCCACTCTCTGGGGCACGTTGCCCGAGAGTGTGCTGTGGAAGATCGCAGCGAATGCTGCAGGAGATGCCTCAAAGAGGGCCATTAGGCGGCGGAGTGCCAGAATCTGGCAACACCCCGGCCGCCAGCTACTGCTACGGTAAAGTAGAAGACGCAGAAGGAGAAATCCCAAACAAGACGTCGAAGGCCGACGAGTCCGATGAGCGGTACCACCGCTCTACTGAGGACGATGCGTACATCTTGGTTGGGACAAAATGCCGACAAAGAAGACCAGAAGAAGCCCTAGTAGGCTAAGAAACGTTACCCAAGGAGAAAGGGTGGTGCTTTTAGTCGGTCCCTTGGTGGCATTATTACAATGACAAAGTGGATTTTGCATAATGTATAGTTATACTCAAGGTATAATTGAATATTATATATGTCAGAGTCATTGTAGTGATGCGACTAAGATCCCGCTACTACCGAGAAGTGCGGACCCTTCACGGTGTGTTTTTGAACATTTTCCACCAGCCCTCGTAAAAAAAATAGTGCGTCTTGCGTGCACATAGCCTGTAGCCGAAATCACAATAGGATGAATAGATGCATGTTTCACATTCTTTCATATTGTCTTTACTTCGTCCCTTAGCTCGCTATACTTACGGATCTTGGTTGTATAGGTTACCTGCAACTTCGGTTAAGTGGACAAGCAATGTCGTTGATGTAGACTCCTTCACCTTTTTTCCTCGCATCACGATGTCGGGTCGACTGGCTCGGATGTAATGATCCGTCTGGATAGGAACATCCCAATATAAGATGTAATCTTCATTTTCTAATACGGGCATTGGAATATATCTATAGAAAGGCATCTATTCTGTTAAGACTCCTAGTTTTAGGGCAAGTTATTGATGTATAAAGCCCGCAACATCGTTATGTCTGTGCATATATTTTTCTTTGGGCCATTACGCGACAATTATGGGGGTTATTATTATTATAATTTGGTGTCTCAGGCTTAAGATGGTTACAGCCCAGTATGTCGAAGGCATTTTTGGTTAGAGTTGGATCTTTTCTATTTTTTGAATAGTATGCACGGGGCTGTCCCGGTATTTATTATTATGATTATTATTATTAAACTATTAAACCATTCCCCTTTCGAGGTAGGCGTGACTTGTTCGGTGAGTAAAGAAGTAATGTGAGGTAGTAGTCCAGTCAATGAAGGATTCAAAGAGAATCCGGAAAAGTAGAATTTTTTCACATATACGTTGGGGATGGCTTTATTAAGATACTGTAAAAAGTCCCCAACCATATGTGTACGGCAACGGCCGCCATGTTGGAAAGTGTTAAACAATAACATGTTTTTCAAAATAACTCGAGAACGGTTGATTCTATAGGTCGAATATCGTCGTTAAAAAATGTGCAGAATTTTATATTGCACAAAAAAGATTTTAACTGTTGTAGACGTATTATCAACGGCTACGCCTACGGCCACGCTATACTGGTTAGTCTCACGGAAAATTCCGTAATGGTAGACAGTTCTTACATTTTTAACATGTTAAAAATTTTCTGGAATTCATTATATCTGAGAAGCCACTGTGATACATGTTAGATTGTGAACAATATTTTTTTTTTAAAGTCATGTGGTACCTTCAACACTGTTCCGAACCAGGTTGCTGATCAATCGCTCCAGCGATCACCCCAAGTGAAGAGCCTTACAAAATTGTTACCTGTGGTTCCCCACTTGGGCCCATTAGTATCCAAGGTCTATTTTTCAGGTGTCATGCACTCTATTGTCCAATGCAAAGTATTTGTCGCCATACTTTTCTGTCCTGACATACTTCTCTAGCTTCCTACACGTCCATGCATTTTTTTCATGCAAGTCTCATGTTTCTATGGTTTTCTATAAATGATTATAATAATAATATACATACATAATATTAGGATGCACAAATAGCAGTTATTTTGATTTATTTATGCTTTTATCTTTTTGAAGAATCAAATGAGTTACATGAAAAACGAAAGTGAAATGAGAAATATAAACAAATAATATATTTTTTATGACACATGCATCATGTCAGTCCTTTCCGACGCCTATGAAGCGGGGCTGAAGATCTACTTTTCACTCCCCAGCGAGTAAAAACTGGCGTCAGAAGTGAGTAATGAAAATTATCCATCTATGAGCTCGCATTTTATGATTATCAGCCCACTCACAGTCAAAACTGTGAGGAAATTTTGGTAGCAGATAATAGAATTTTACGGTTATTTACGGAAAGTTACCATATATACCTGTAAAATTACCAAAAATTACCGAAATTTTTCATAAATTTTCGGAAATTTATGATAATTTAAACGAATAAATTTTGGGTAATCTATGGTAAGTTACCATATTTACCTGTAAAATTATCATAAATTTCCGGAAATGTATGGAAATTTTCAAAAATAAATTTTCGTTAACATCAATTGACCCGCCGGATGCAAGAAACCAGCTCGACGCTCTAAAACGCGTAAAAGAATTGTCCGATCGTCTCAAAAAAATAAAATTTTTAAAATACAAAAATCAATTTTTTGAAAATGCAGTATTGTAGAGGATAAGGAAATGAAACTCCTTCCTCTTAAACTTTTTTTTTGCCAAACGTTTATTTTTAATAATAAAAACGAAATATTGAAAAAATGTTTCTCCCTGATTTAATTAAGTTTTAAAACTTAAGTCGTTCTAACTCGGCCAAATATTATTTAAATGAGTTCATACTTGTAGGACGTATTCAAAATACTGTAGCAATGCCTGGAAAATCATAAAAAAGTTAACAATCGCTTATTGTTTAATAATATTTCATTGTAAAATGAGCTCAATCGGGTAGTGTCACGCCTACCCCGAAAGGGAAATGGCTTAATGGTATACATACATAAATGCATCTATGAGCTCGCAGTTTATGATTATCAGCCCACTCACGTTAAAAACTGAGAGGAAATTCTGGTTGCAGATAATAGAATTTTGCGGTCATTTATGGAAAGTTACCATATATTCGACTGTCCCGAAGAATAAGTCACTAACCAATTTTTCCGAAAACACAGCGTATCAACTACATTATGCTTCGCTAGAGTGTCGTATCTCCATTTAAAAATACATAGAGATACGACACTTTAGGGAAGTAAAATATAGATGATACACTCTATACGGAAAACTTTGTTAGTGACTTATTCTTCGGGACAGTCGATATATCTGTAAAATTACCATAAATTACGGAAATTTATGGAAATTTTTAAAAATGAATTTTGGGTATTCCACGGTAAGTTACCATATTTACCTGTAAAATTACCATAAATTACCAAAAAGCCAAAAATGGTAACTTACGCAACATTTTTTTAAAGGAATTATGCGTAAGTTACCATTTATACCTGTAAAATTACCATAAATGACTTAAATTTTTCATAAATTTCCGGAAATTTTTAAAAATGAATTTTGGGTATTCCATGATAAGTTACCATATTTACCTGTGAAATAACCATGAATTTGGGTCATTTTTGGTAATTTTACAGGTAAATATGGTAACTTACCCAAAATTCTTTTTTAAAAATGTCCACAAAATTCCGGAAAATTATGGACATTTTTAAAAAAGAATTTTAGGTAAGTTACCATATTTACCTGTGAAATTACCACAATTGACCCAAATTGTTCATAAATTTCCGGAAATTTATGGAAATATTTTTAAATGAATGTTGGGTATTCCATGGTAAGTTACCATATTTACCTGTAAAATTACCATGATTTACCAAAAGTTTTCATAAATTTCCGGAAGTTTATGGAAATTTTTCATAAATTTCCGGAAATGTATGGAAACTTTGAAAATGAATTTTGGGTCATTAACCATATTTACCTCTAAAATTACTATAAATTAGCGAAATTTTTCATTAATTTCCGGTAATATATGGAAATTCTTAAAAATGAATGTTGGGTATTCCATGGTAAGTTACCATATTTACCTGTAAAATTACCATGATTTACCAAAACTTTTCATAAATTTCCGGAAGTTTATGGAAATTTTTCATAAATTTCCGGAAATTCATGAAAATTGGTTTAAATGAATTTTGCGTAAGTTACCATTTATACCTGTAAAATTACCATAAATGACTGAAATTTCTCATAAATTTCCGGAAATTTTTAAAAATGAATTTTGGGTATTCCATGGTAAGTTACCATATTTACCCAAAATTCTTTTTCAAAAATGTCCATAAATTTCCGGAAATTTATGGACATTTTTAAAAATGAATTTTGGGTAAGTTACCATATTTACCAGTAAAATTACCACAAATGACCGAAATTGTTCATAAATTTCCGGAAATTTATGGAAATATTTTAAAATGAATGTTGGGTATTCCATGGTAAGTTACCATATTTACCTGTAAAATTACCATGATTTACCAAAATTTCTCATGAATTTCCGGAAGTTTATGGAAATTTTTCATAAATTTCCGGAAATGTATGGAAACTTTGAAAATGAATTTTGGGTCAGTTACCATATTTACCTCTAAAATTACTATAAATTAGAGAAATTTTTCATTAATTTCCGGTAATTTATGGAAATTTCTAAAAATGAATGTTGGGTATTCCATGGTAAGGTACCATAAATCACCTCTAAAATTACCATAAACTAGGTTAACATTAATTTCATGCTTCATTATAGAAAATCTAATATGGACTGAAATCATGACTGTATTTTGAGAAATGTCTGAAATCATCCATTTGTTATCAAAAATATCGTATGCGCCAAGGGGGAGAGGCACTTTTTTGACTCGTGTGTTTTCAGTACTCGTCGAAAAAGCACCTCTTCTCCCCCTAGCCTAGGTGCATAATATATTATTATTTAGGTTAGGCAACACTTTGCTGTAAATCAACTCACGGAATTTCATGACCGGACCCGAACGCTTCAGCGCTGTCTCCGCGGAACGTTTCTGATTGGTCAACACCTCATACCGGCCGTTCTGGTGCACGGACTGGAGGCTTGACGACGAGTATAAGCTCGGTCATAAGAGAACGAAGATTGCAGCCTGTACCGTGAGTCATGTTCACGGCCACGAAATCATGCACTATGGTCGATCATGCGCCCTCTAGAAAAGATTGCCACGCGTGTGTTTAGTTTTTGACGTTTTTCATTGTTCGTTGCGCCTAAAGACCGAAGTGTCAACGGACGAACTCAATTTTTCCTAAGTTTTCAACCTTCTCGACAACATTTTTCGGGGCCTTTCCGTGCCTACGTACTTGTTTAGTAATGGAAAAAAGATTGAGGTATGTCTCTAGTAGCGGCATTTGAGAGTTGAGGTTATGTTTTCCACCTCGGTAAATTTTCGTGTCTTGTAAGAATAAGAAAATAATAATTCATCCTTTAAATTTGAAATCATCATCACCAAATCAGTGTGCACAGTGAAATCATAGCACGTTCATTCTCACGGACACATTAAATAAGTTTATCACTGTTTTATGGACGTATCTGAATGACAGGAAAATCGAGTAACTGGTCATTCCATCATCACCAGTAAGTGTTCCAAAAATATTTTTCTTCTCTGAAATTGGCATGGTATCTTGGATACTAAACATGCGATATGTAGTATTTATTTTAATAACAACTGTTGCAAGTAGGTTAATTGTATTTTAGCAAAAGCAAAATATTTAAAAGTGCAAAAATGTATGTAAAACAAACATTTCAAAACAAAATGTAGTTTATGGATTATTAACAATTTCAGAGTGGCCATCGAACCGGGAAACGAAGTTTTAGAAATAAAATCTATTCAATCACTTGAAACTTGTCACAAATTTCATATCGCACGATGCAATGCAATTTAAAATAAATTCGATGAATATTTTTCAATTTTAAGTTCAATTGTTCACTTTTTCAATAATGAAATCATTCAGTTCACAATGCTTTCAATTCACAAATTTTCCATTTTAGGTCTTCATTTTTAAGCGCAAATTTTCAGATCAAAGTACTTGAAAATGCAGTTTTGAAGACTTAAAAAATGAAAAATTAGAGGTGCTTGAATTTTAAAGGTTTGTATAAAACGAGTTTTAAGTTGATCAACTGTAAATATAAATTAATTAATTATTTAAAAAACGTAATTGTAGTTTGAGTGTTAAAAATGGAATAATAATTGATTTTACCAAACTATTCTGAATCTGTTCAAAATTAAACAATTTGCAGATGTTAACATTGAAAATTGAACTTTTGGAATTTGAAAGCCTTAGTAGTTAAACACATTTAAACGTCCGATTGAAACTTTATAAATTATTTTCAATTTTTAAATAATTTTAAATTAATATATTCAAAAATAAACGCTTTTATTCAACCTAAAACCCTATTCATATATTATTCAATGTTTAACCCATTCAATTAAAAAAAGAACACTTTCAATATTTAGCAATATTCAACTGTTCATTTAAAATGAGCTGTTATAAATGAAAAATGTAAGGCAAAACAATTGGAAATTGATTTTTGTGAAATAGAAAGCCCACAGTGGGACTGAACAAATTTGAATACAATGTTTCAGTAAATGGAATTTTTTACCGTTTATGGTAATATTGTATCCCATGAACATTTTTAGATTAAAAAAAATAATAGGTCGGGGGCGTCATGAAAAAAGTCGAGTTTTGATGTTAATTACTAAGAAACGAAGAAATTTTCATAAGATTATATGGTAAAAATTGGTTATCATTTTTTTAAATCGTTTTTTTTTTCATTGAATATGTTTGTCTATTGCCCCACGAAAATCTTAAGATGAAAATAAAAAGCATCAGAGTTGTGTTTTTTGAAAAAAAAAATCAATTTTTATATTTAATTACTGAGAAATGAAGTAATTTTCTTAAGATTATGTGGTAAAAATTAGTTAACATTTTTTTAACCGATTTTTTTATCGAAAGTTTTAAGATGAAAATAAAAAAACTCGGGGATGTTTTTTCTTCAACTTAAATTTTCTATTTTATTACTATGAAATGAAGAAATTTTCATAAGATTGTGTAGGAAAAATTGGTTAACATTTTTTAATAGATTTTTGTATTGAATGTTATTCTGTTACCCCACAAAAATTTTCAGATGAAAATACAAATCATCGGAGGTGTGTTTCTTGAAGAAAAAACTATTTTTGTATATATTTAATTATTAAAAAATGAAGAAATCATGATAAAATTATGTGGTAAATATTGCTTAACATTTTTTTCATATTTTTTTTTATTAAATTTTATTGCCCGTCACCCTACGAATATTTCAAGATGAAAATCATCGGGTGTGTGTTTTTTGAAGAAGAAAAAATCTGGTTTGGAAGAGGGTCATTTTTTTATTTTTAAGATTTTTATCGAGTTGGAAAGGAGGAAATTTGGGTCTTACTTTTTCCTGAATTGCAATAGGAACATATGTTTATTCTAAAGATTTTTATTATGTTAGTAGGAATGAAATTTTGTTTTCCAAGTTTTTCTAAACTGGAAGAGGCACTTCTTTCGTCTTAAACATTTGTATTGAGTTGGAAGGGAGGATATTTTGATTATTAATTATTTTTCTCAATTGGAAGAGGCCATTTTTCCTTTTTACCAATTGTTTAATTTAAAAGTTTTAAAGGCTTTCATTTTATATGTGTACATTATTGAGCATTTGAATACAAAAATGTTCAAGCTTCAATGTTAATAGTTTAAAATTCCAAAAAATTCCACTTTAATTACTTGAATTGGAAGAAAAAATCGGGAATTTTTGCTTTGATTAAAGCGGCCACCTTGAATTTGTTTAATAACGCCACAGAAGTGTGTATATTTTTCTCAAATGTTAATAATATGCATTTTTAATGACGTTACAATTTTGTTCAAATTAAAAAAATCGTAATTTGTTTCTATCTATTGATATATCGTCTAATTTCTGTTAATTTAAAGAAAATGTGTGTGTGTAATTCTTTTCATTTTTCGCAGAACGTGATTTTGGAGAATCCGGAATTGTAAATATGGATTGACAAACAATACGTTGAAAACTGACAATGAATTGTTTGGCATACATTATGCTGAAGCACGATATTCATCTTTCCAAGATTAATTGTTATTTTTTTAGTATATTACTTATTAAAAAAGGTTCATGTTCCTGCAATATGATTTAAACAATTGCAAATTATTAATTGTATACATAAGCAAAAGAAAATAATTTATCATCATTTAACAAAATGTATCCTTATCAGTTTCAGGGGTTAACGATAAGAGAAGAGACAATATTCAATTTGTGACAATTGGTTACATTATTGAGTATTTTTAACAGATTAAAAGATTGATATTATCACGTGAATTATTAATTTCCTAAATTTGAATGATAATAAAGGCTATCACTTTCTTATCTAAAAAAAAGTGATTTTAACAAATATATATTTTTCAAATCAAAGTTTCGAAATGAGTAATTTTATTTCATGATAAAATTTATTTCTGAATGTTTTTAAATTATTGATAAAAGAGAATATTTGAATTGTAAAACACAACGAAAAAACATGGTGCGTCCAATAAGATTTCGGGGAAAATTTTAAATGATACAGGTTTTATTTTTTAAAAGATTTAGTAGTGTTGGAAGTTTTGAAAAGATTAAAAAATAATTTAAATCTTGCAAATAAAAAAAAATCTACTAAGTTTAAGAGATATTCAGAAATTTTGAAACGATTTAAAAATAATTTAAAACTTGTACAGATTTCAAAAATTTTTTTAAATGTAGATTTTGGAAAATTTCGAGAAAAAACCCTCTTAAGAACTTGGAATGATTTTTTACCTTGAAAAATTAATTCAAAGAGGAAATTGAAAAAAATTTAAAACATTTCAAATGATTTTCTGAAATTTCGGAAAAGAATAAAACCTAAACAGATTTCAACAAATTCAAAACAAAATGCAGGTTTTTAAAGATCTCGAACATAGAATGTAGAAGCGTTTTAAGGATTTTCAAAGGTTTCAAACCAATAAAACTTTGTCCTTTGATTCGTGGGAAAACTACAAATGACTTTTTTATTTTGAAAAGTTAATTTTTATAGAAAATTTGAAAAGATTTCTAAAAACATTGTAAAAAAACTGTGCATTATTCTAAAAGGTATTTTCAAGTTTTAGAAGATTTGAGGAGACTCGAAAATATTTTAAATCTGGAGAAGATTTCAAAAAATTTAAAACAACATTTAGATTTTTGAAGATTTTGAAAAATAGATGTTTTGAGAATTTTGAAAGGTTTTAAGAATTTTCAAATATTCCAAGATATTAAAAGTGTTTTTCAGATTACTGAAAACTTTAAAGTAATTTTTATTTCAAAAAAATAATTTTTGAAGAATATTCAAGTTGATTTTAAAACATTTCAGAAAGTTTCCAAAATTAAAAAAAAAACTGGAAGATTTTAGGACAATTTTATGAATAATTCGAGCTAGTTTAAAAGATATTTATGAATTTTTTGTTTTGTTGAAGAAATTAAACATATTTTTAAACTTTAAAGGATTTCCGAAAATTGATCAACTATTTTTTAATTTCTTTTAAACTTCTACAAGTTCATCATTATGGGCACATGTTATTCCAAGTTTTTTCTTGTACGTCCGGGAAGTAGTGAATAGATTGTTTAGAAATGGAAAAAATATATATAACGTTTTTATATTTCTAAACATTCTATTCTACAAGTTCTAATATCTTTTAAAGTGACTTAAATTTTTTCTAAAATTTTGTAAAAAAAAACTAGTTAGACAAAAAATTATACTTTTTCGACAGAAGTGAAATGTTAAAAAATCTATTATAATTTTCTGAAGAATCTTGAAAAATTATAATTATATAACCTTAAAAATAATTATTTATTCAAAATTTGTTTTCAAATTATTTTTATCCTCAAAGTATAATTTGGTTGCAATTTTGTTCTTTCTTGACTGAAAAACGTTACTTGGTTGAAAATTCGACTCTTTTAATCAGAAAATGGTTCTTTGATTTGAGATTTTATATCTTTTGGATTGAAATTTCGTCTTTCTTGTAAAAAATGTAACTGTTTCGTTGAAAATGTATTTGTTTCGGTTGAGGATTTAACTGTTCTTTTTAATTTGTCTTCTTTGGAGGAATTAAACCCTTTTTGATTCAAAATATTTTTTTTTAGTTGAAACATCAAAGCTATTACATTTTTCATTGAGAATTCATCTTTTTTGGTTGAAAATCGACTTTTTTGTTGTAATTGTGATTTGACAACTGAAATTTTCGAAAAAACTTCTAAAACAAATAAAGTTAATAAATATGTAGTTACTAATTACAAATTAGTTGTTAGGAGTCTACGAATCTTAATTTTTGAAACCTTTTTAACAAAACTAAGCACAATAAATGAAGGGTGGTGTTACAAAACTAGATCACCAACATTTATCCGAAAATGGGTTTATTGCATACGAAATTCTTTAAAAATCAAATTCACGTTTTGTTAAAAGTATTTGTTCGAATTCTCATTTTTCAATATATGTGCAACGAAAAAATTTTAATTTTCGTTCCAATTTTAGCGTATAATAATAATTTTTTTCTTTCTTTCATCATTGATATTTCTTGAAATTAGTAATATTTATTATTGTTTTTTTGTTTTGTTTTTTTTAAGAAAATAATTTTCCACTTTTTACCGGAGTTTTAGGGAAGATATCGTCACACTAAATTTGGATTTTCTAGGAATACAATAATTTTTTATATCCAACAATTTTTATTCTTATTCAACATCATCATAACTCGGCAGCAAGTTATCATTTTTGTAAAAAATTGAACATTTGATTTTTAATGGCTACCTGAAGCCGATTTTCAAAACCTGTGAAATTGTAACCTGAAAATTCTTGTAAGATTCACTCAGAGTTGGCTAAATTTTTGGAATAAAACTTTTTCCACCCGTATCCAGAAACTCAGTATTACGGAAGTTAGATTTTATTTTTTATTCAAACTCAAGATTAAATTTTTTATCACAATCCGCAGCTGAGCTTGCTCCAATGTGTAGTCAGTGTCTAGATAACTTTTTCTAATCAAACTTTCTTGGCCTCAATTCAGCAACACTTCCGCTCGAGAGTGGACTTTTGTTTTATCTTTACATGGTAATTTCGATTTTACATAATGATTTTGCGCTCTCTTAAAAATCCTGATTTTTTGGTTATCCAGTTCTGTACTGCTAACTTTCAAATAATATTGCAGTTTTATCATCATTCTTATCTTTGACGTTTCAGTGCTTTCTGGTGAGAGAACTGTTGACTCGAAGCACATGAATCATGCCGACACAGGAGCACACGATTCACGGGGACTACGAAACAGAAAAGCAGGATTGGGCAAGATGGTGGGTTCAGGAAGCGGAGAACTCTTCGTCCAGGATCTGGGTGACATCAGAATGGAATTGGAGATCGACTCGGAGAACGAAATCCTGGACACTTATCGTCTGATATCTACACCTCCACCGAACGTTGGTGTTCAGGATATTAATCATAAATCCGTGAAAAAAATCACCATCAAGTATGAAGGAGATGGTGACCAGGATGAGAACGTTTGGTCAATTTCCATACAAATGTTTATACCCTTTTTGCTTGCCGGATTTGGAATGGTCGCAGCTAGTTTACTGCTCGATCTTGTTCAGGTAGAAGACCATTCATCAGATTTAGAGTTCAATCTCAGGGTGTCTAGTGAATCGGGAATTTTATTTAGGATCGGGAATTTTTTCTTCCATCGCAAAATCTACTTCTTTCGACTTCATCTTCTTTTTCTTGTTTAATCGAGAATAAGAGAGAGATCTGATGATTTCACGTATCGTATATGATCAACGTTTTTCATTGATTGCTTAAGTTCTTCTAATATTAATTATATGAGAGTTGAATTTTTATCTCTTAAATAGGCTGAAAGCTATCATAGAATTCTGTATGAAAGAAGCCAGGATGAAGACATTGTGTCAATTATTTAAGAAATATGGCAAAAATTGTTCAAATTTCAATGTTCTCTTAAAATTTGAATAAAATATAATATAGCATCTTCAGGAAATTTATAATAACAATTTTTCGAAATATTAACGGTGATAAGTTGGCGTGATATTATAGAAATTCACCTCTATAATGATCTAAAGGACATCAAAAATGTTAATTATCTTAGATTTTATTTAAATTTCAAGAAAACATTGAAGTTTGCACTACCTTTGCCATATCTTATAAAAATATTGATAAAATAAATTCATCCTGACTCATTCTATAAATAATTCCGATCGCTTTCAGCCTATTTAGGGTAAAAAAAGGTTAACTTTTATGTAATTAACATTAAAAGAACTTAAGCAATCATCGATAAACAGGTGGTGTCATACTTCTGAACGGCAATAAACAGGGCTACCACACAGTCACTTATATCGCTTTCAGTCACTTTTTTCTCAAATTGCTTTTAAATCACTATTTTTCTTTTTTCTTACTCTTGAATTCCTCTAAATTCTGTTGAATTCCTTTGAATGATTTTGAATTGTTTTAAAGTCCTCTGAATTCAATAGATCTTTTTTGGATTAAAAATTTTTAAATTCAACCAGAAGAATTTTAAATTCGTCTTGCATTTCTATGGATTTTATCGTATTCTTATTCACTAATTCTATTCACTCCCATTTATGTCAGTTCAATACATTTTTTTTTTGATTTCACAAATGTTGTTCCATTCTCTTAAATTATTTTCAATTGATCCTGATTTCGTATGAATTTCATCGAATTCTCTTAACTCCCTTGTAGTTTTCTAAATTCATTCCAATTTTACTGAAATTAGTGAAATATTTCGCATTTTAAACATTGTTTTCAATTAATTTGAATGAATTTGGAATTCCAACGGATTGTTTAAAAATTATTTAGAATTCTTCGAAATTCTCTGGATTTTTTTAGTTTATCCTGCATTTTTTTGGCTTCACTTGATTTTTTTTTTCAATTCGCTCAGTTCATCGCTCAATTGTACACAATTGATTGATTTTTAGTAGTTTCCTTTTTTTAATTCTCCTTGAAGTCTTAAACTCGCTTTCAATTTTTAAGCATTCCATCCAATTCCCTTGAATTTCCTTGAATTTTGTCAATTCTTTCCAAATTTAACGAATTCAATTACTTTTGTTAACACTTTTGAATTGTTTTCACTTCACTGGATTTTTTAAAATCCACCTTGAATTTCTGTGACTTCCATCGAATTCTTCTCATTTCCCTTAAATTTGTCTAAATTCACTCGAATTTGGCCTAATTCCATAGGTTAAAAAATTTATTTATTTATTCAATTTTGCTGAATTTGCCCTGAATTTCGTTCATGTCCATTTTATTCAATTTGATGGAAATTTTTTGATTCAAAAATTTTTTTATTGATCATATTCTTTTAAGTTCTTATGAATTTCCTGAAAGTCTCTTAGATTCTATTGAATTCTTCTAAATTCACTCCAATTTTACTCAAATCAGTGGAAAATGTTTGATTAAATTTGTTTTAAAATTAATTTGTATTAATTTGGAATTAACCCTGAATTCTTATTAATTTACCCTAATTTCTTTTATATTCTTTTGAATTCTCTTAAATTTCTTTAATTTACATTGCATTTTTTTTAATTTATTCAAATTCTTCTAAATTCACTCAATTCTTGGCTCAATTGTACACAATTTATTTATTTTTTTTTTTTAATTCACCTTGAGGCCTTTCAACTTCGCTTTGAATTCTTAGGCATCCCATCCAATTCTTTTTAATTCCCTTGAATTTTTCTCTATACATTCCAAATTTAATGCATTCAATGAATTTTTGAATTGTTTTCAATTCACTTGAATTTTTTTTTAATTCGTCTTGAATTTGTATGAATTTCATCCTTTTTTCTCATTTCCCTTAAATTCCTTTAAATTCATTCAAATTAGATTTAATTCCACAGGTTAAAAAAAATGTTATTCATCTAAACTTTGTTGAGTTCGCCCTGAATTCTATTCACACCCATTTTACTCAAGTAGGTGGACATTTTTTTATTGAAAAAATTGTTTATAATTATATTTTTTCAATTTCTTATAAATTTCATCAAATTCTCTTAGAATGCCTTGCATTCTTCTAAATTCATTCCAATTTTACTGAAATCAGTGGAATATTTTGGATTCTTTTCAACTCATTCTTTTAAATTGTTTTGAATTTTTTTGAATTTTCTTGATTTTTTCATTCTCGTTGCAATATTTTGAAATCACTTGAATTCTTCTAAATGCACTCCAGTTTTACTGAAATCAATTGAATATTTTTGATAAAAAAAAAATTTTGAATTCATTTGAAATTCACCTTGAATCATTAGATTGTCCTAAAATTGTTTTAATTTTTTTGAATTCTTTGAAATTCTCCAACTTCAAAAAAAAACCTGCGTTTTTTAAATTGACTTGAAATATTTGGATTATTTTTAACTCATTCGAATTTATTTGGAATTCGGCCTGAATTATAATTAATTTATCTTGAATTCTTTTTAATTGTTTTGAATTCTTTGGAGTTTTCTTGATTTTTTTAATTCCCGCCGAAATCTTTTGAATTCAATTTAATTCTTCAAAGTTCATTCAATTTTACTAAATTGAATGTATTTACAAAATTTTAAAAAAGTTTTTAATTCACCCTGAAGCCTCTTAAAATAACCTTTAATTATTAGGAATTTTATCAAATTCTTTTGAATTCCCTTGAATTCTACCAAATTCACTCCAATTTTACTGCGATCAGTGGAACATTTTAGGTTTCATATATTTTTTCAATTCACTTGAGTTTTTTCTTTACTTACCTTGTATTTTTATGAATTTCATCGAATTCTTCACCTCCCTTAAATTTCTCTGAATTCGGTCGAATTTTAGTTAATTTATGGTTTATTTTTTTTAAGTTATTATGAATTCTTTAAATTTTACCTAGAATTCTTATAAATTTCATCGAATTATTTTGAATTGAAAAGAACATTAGTCACTTTTTTAAAGTTAACCTGGCAGTGGCAGCCCTGGCAACGTAATTTTGATTAATATTTATCACTTCAATCTGTGTTTGAGGATAAGTTTGGAACGTCTGAATAAATAATAATTTTTTTCTTCTCAAAATAAATTTTCTGTATGTACATCGTTAAAACTCCCATTTCTATACGTTATTTTGGGATAAACTACAAGAAGACATCTTTTAGTTAATCAGGGGAAGAAAATTTGATCAGGAAATAACCGGAAAAAATATTTGGAAATTTCAAATTGCCTGATCACTAGACACCCTGAATCAGCTTATAGGTTCATCAACTGATTTGTTTAAACCTCTGTTTCTAGCATTGGGAAGTTTATGACAATGTTCCTGAAGTGTACATACTTGTTCCTGCTTTGCTAGGTTTGAAAGGTAATTTAGAAATGACCTTAGCATCGCGTCTTTCGACTCAAGCTAATCTGGGCCACATGGATACCAGAAGTCAACAATGGACTTTAATAGTTGGTAATCTTGCTTTAATACAATGCCAGGCTATGGTTGTTGGGTTACTTGCTTCTCTGGCTGCTGTGATCCTTGGTTGGATACCAGAAGGAAAATTTGACATTAACCACGGCCTTCTTCTTGGCGCCAGTGCTTTGGTCACTGCTTCTGTTGCCAGTTTTATACTTGGTCTCGTTATGGTGGCTGTTATTCTACTCTCGCGACAGATGAGCATCAATCCAGATAATGTTGCCACACCAATAGCAGCGTCTTTGGGCGATCTAACAACTCTGGCGTTACTTTCCTGGATGGCTTCGCTTTTATACAATTCAATAGGTAAAATTTCGTTATCAGTCACGGTCATCACAGGTTGTCACCTGTTCATTTTTGTTCACCCATTTCGGAAATTTTTTACCGATTTTGAAATTTGTCGTCTATTTCACTTCTTTTGGAAATTTTTCATCTTTTTTAATCAACGATAGTAACATTTTATTTGCAATTTTAATGTACTAAACTTCGTGAAGCCGAATCTATTTTTAATCAGACCGCGGTTCATGACTTTAGGCTAATGTCACAGAATTAGGTATTTTCACTTACCCAGGATAATAATAATGATTACTACTCAGTACAAATATATTACAAAAATAAAGTTTTGTCCCATGCATTTGATGCCACATTGTTTTCCCCTCAGTACTCAGCAAACAAAAAAAAAACGAATTTTATCAATCCTATCTAAAAAAAAAGTGATGTTACCAAATATCGCGAAAATATCGGACACAGTTGTGTCGAAAACCTGAGTAGTTGCGAAACTGCTTGAATATGACTTTTAGGGGACGACTGAAAAATCCCGAAAAATAAAATTCCCGAATTATAACATTCCCAAACAGTTGATAATATAACCGAATTGGAAAATTCCCGACAGTTTATAATATTACCGAAATATTATCAAATTCCCGAAATTTAACAATTGAAATTGTTTCATAAATATTAATCTTTCACTACAACTACAATAATCAAATGTTTTCATTTAAAAACATATTTTTAATGTTTCGAGTTTCTAAGATTATTGTTTGAATTTAAAATAACAATAATTACAAAAAATTCAATTAAAAAACATATTTTTTTCCATTTTTGTTATTCTAAATTCAAACAATAACTTTAGAAACTTCAAACATTAAAAATAATGTTTTTAATAAAAATATTTGATTATTGTATTTTAAACGAATAAATAAATAATATTTATACAAAATTTTAATAGTTTATATTCGGCAATTTTATAATTCGAGAATTTTCTAGATCGGATATTTTATAATTTGGAAATCTTTAAAATCGAATGATTTTTGTTTAGAAATTACAAATTCTGTTTTAAAAAAACGGTAACACTAACATATTCTAAAAACGTAAATTGTCTTAACATCTTTAATATTTGAAATTTAATGTGTGTTTAAAAATACCCATTTTCGGAATAAGACGCCAACATAAACTAAAATTGTTGAAAGTTGGGAATATTGATGATGATTTTTGTTTAAAAATGCTAATTCGCGGTGAAAAAAAAAAACTAACACAATTTAAATTTTTTAGAAATATCAAGTATTCTTCGAAAGTACATGATTTTATAATAAAATATTACTTTTTGATGGGCGTTGAAACCAGGAATTGACTAATTTCAATAGTTTTTGTGCAAAACTTTTTTTTAGATGCTCCGGTTAGAATTTAAAAAAAAAACGTTTTAAACAAAAACTATTGAAGTTAGCTAATTTTTCACTTCAAATGCAGATTTGATTTCAGAGAAAAAATTGCAAACTGTTGATATTTTAAGCAAAAAGATGAATTTTCAACCAAGGAAAATTAATTTTTCATCAAATAGAACGAATTTTTTACAAAATACATGGGTTTTCAACCAGGTGCCTGAATTTTCAACTAAAAACGATCAATTTTTAACCAACAATAGAATAGTTAAATTTTCAGTTAAAAAAATTAATTAAAAAAAAAAGAAAGTATTTTCAACAAAATAGTTAAACTAGCTGTGAATTCGATCTCGAGTGTTTCCACTTTGTTTGTATTTATAATTATATGGTGCTCATTTCACGAGCACTTTGCTTCCCGATAGCAAATGTATTTGCTTCCTCATAGAGGAAGCATTAGTTATTTTTTTCAATAATAGGCAAACCGAAGTCTTCATTTTGCTCAATTTAAAAATAGAAATTTACCAAAAATGAAAAATTGCAGAATAATACAAAAATGTTTTAAATAACAAGACAAATCAGGCAAATCAAATCTTGGGTTCGAAATAATAATTTTTTGAGCTGGAAAAGGGAAAGGAAAAGTTCTGTCGCATCCTATCCCTTTCCCAGCTTTACGATTTCTTCACAAAACTTGTCATAATATTACTCTATTTGAAAATTTATGATCAAAAAGTCTTTTCTATTCATGCATCAACTTTAAATTATGTCGATGAAAAAAGTTTTTCTGTTTGAACCTGATGATTCAGATATTATAAATGAGCAGAAATTCCCTAATCTTCAATAAAGTGTATTATTATTATTATTATAGATCAATCAATTTGCCTTGAATCAAGAGATTTTTTCCGTTCTTGCATCAATTTTGAATTATGTTACTGAAAAGAAGTTTTACTATGAAAAACCGTGTTTTCAAATATTATGCAATTTCACAATTTCCATAGTCTTCAATAAAATGTCTTAATATTATAGGTCAGTCGATTGATCTCGGATCAACACACATTTTCTGTTCTTGCATCAACTTTGAATTATGTTAATGAAAACATTTTTACTATAAAAAAAACGATTTTCAAAATATATAAATTACCATAACTTCCCTACTCTTTGATAAAATGCATTATTATTATAGGTCAATGGATTCGTTTCGAACCAACGAATCTTTTATATCCTTGCATCAACTGTGAATTATGCTAGTGAAGAAAATTTTACTATAAAAAACCGATTTTCAAAATATATAAATTACCATAACTTCCCTACTCTTCAATAAAATGTATTAATATTATAGGTCAATAGATTCGTCCCGAACCAATGAATCTTTCACATTCTTGCATCAACTTTGAATTATGCTAATGAAAAAAGTTTTACTATAAAAAACCGTATTTTCACATATTATGCATTACCATAGCTTCCTTACTGTTCAATAAAATTCATTAATATTATAGGTCAATCGATTCGACTCGAATCAACACATCTTTTCTGTTTTTACATCAACTTTAAATTATGTTAATGAAAAAAGTTTTACTATAAGAAACCGATTTTCAAAATATATAAATTACCATAACTTCCCTACTCTTTGATAAAATTCATTATTATTGTAGGTCAATCGATTCGTTTTGAACCAAGGAATCTTTTATATTCTTGCATCAACTCTGAATTATGCTAAAGAAAAAAGTTTTACTATAAAAAACCGATTTTCAAAAAATATAAATTACCATAACTTCCCTACTCTTCAATAAAATGTATTAATATTATAGGTCAATCGATTCGTCCCGAACCAAGGCATCTTTTATATTCTTGCGGCAACTTTGAATTATGCGAATGAAAAAAGTTTTGCTATAAAAAACCGATTTTTAAAATATTATTGAGTGCTAGAAAAAAAATGCATTAAATATTTTTTGAAATCTTTCGGTCAGTTTCAAGATATTAGTGAGGAAAATAAGTTCTCCAAATTTCATCAATTTATCTGCAACCGTTTTCTAGTTATCGTGTTCACAAAAAAGCGTGACATCCACACATCCACACATCCATACATCCACACATCCATACATCCACACATCCACACACACACACATCCGGACAATTGCTTAGAACATTGTATTAGACATTTTTAAATTAGGGAGGGTTCAATTAAATGAATTTAAAAAATTTGAAAAATGTCACCATTACAAAGCTTCCTCTATGAGGAAGCAATACAGTAATATAAAGCTACTTTTATAAATAGAGAATCCTTGCTATTCAATTTTATATTGCAATAAAAAAGATTGCGCACGCTCTCGAAAAAATTCCCTGACAAGAATTTGTTGTGACTTTTTATTTCATTTTCACCTTTTCACTTTTTTAACAGCAATAGGTACTGTGACGACTGTAGTCACTATCATTTGCTTTACAAGTTCAATGGAATCTTCTTTAATTTGTAGGTAGTGCGCCTTGGATAGCACCAACATTAGTAACGATTTGTATATTGTTGACTCCATTCTGGGGTTACATTGCTGCAAAAAATCCATTCACAAAAGAAGTCTTAGACGATGGCTGGACACCTGTTGTATTAGCAATGATAATAAGCAGCTTTGGTGGCCTAATATTAGGTTACACGATCTCTAGTTACAAGGGAATTGCTGTTTTTCAATTAGTTATCAATGGAGTGGGCGGAAATCTTGCTGCTGTTCAGGCTAGCAGAATTTCTACTTCTCTTCACAAGGAACGACGGATGGGCGTGCAAGAATTTCCAAAGATTTGCATCAGTCCTTTCCATGTATTTTTTGCCACAGGTAATTAATTATGTTTACAATTTCATTGTAAAGCAACTTCATTAAAATATTTCTAAACCATGCCTTCAAATTTGTTCCATTGTTTGTTTAGGTGGACATGCAAGGACAGCAAGAGTTCTTTTAATGATGGTGATTCCAGGGCATTTAATCTTCAGTTACACTATCAGTTACTTACAAGCTGGTCATACTTCTTTTACACCAATATTTCTCACCGTCTATTTAATTGCTGCAATTTTTCAGGTATGTGTAGTTTAGATTATAAACTTTTAAAATAATATTATATTATTGTGAATGAGGCGATGCAGTGGGCCAGTTGGCTGAAAGTCGAGTTTTGCCTGATAAGAAAATCCAACTCTTTTTGGCTAAAAATTAATTTTTCATTGAAAAGTTTACTATTATATTTTTGATGTGGTATTCTAGAAATCACCCCAGGCGTAGAGCTTCACAAATTCACCATGTAAAGTTCTCCACTTCAAGTCAATTATTTTGAGCCTCCCATATATTTTCTAATGCTAGAAAGTTGTATGTTTTTCTGAAATTTTAAAATTTCTATTAATTTAAATATGAACAAGTAATAATTAACCATATCAATACTAATTTAAACAAAAATTCTCTTAGTAACTACTTCAAGGAAAATTTACATTTAATATAATCCATATAGAAAATGTGAAGAATATTTAAAATGTTTGTTTTATGTCCGAAAAATATATTCATAAAAAAGGAAGAGATTGTTTGAAAAATGATTCTCTTGAATGTTTATTTATTATTTCTTCATATCTAAAAAGCTAAGGCAAAGTTAACAATTTCAGAAAACACCGCAAAATTCTAGCAATTATCTAAGAGAATATAGTTATAAACAATTATTTTTGTTAACTTGCATTAATTATTACCTCACTAAGTGAAAAGTGGATAAAAATTAAAATATTACAAAAAACCGCCACTCTCTAGCATTAATATTAGAGTTTTAATATAATATTAATTATTTTATATATGTTTGATCATAATTAATTAAATAATTAATTATTAATTATATTATTATATAACATCAATATAAGAGTTGAGAATTTCATACAAAATCGCAAATTTCTAGCATTACTTGAAGAGAATATCATTAAAAATAATAATAAATTGTCTAAACAATTGTTTGTTAACCCGAATTGATTACTACCTCAGTCTGATGGTAAGAGTGGAAAATTTTAGAAAAAACTGCAACTTTCTAGCATTATTCTAAGAGAATATTATTATAAATAATTATGAATGGCTCAAACAATTATTTCTGTTAAATTTAATTTATTATTGCCTTGCTTTAATTGAAAAGTTGAAAATAAGTTGAAAAATTAGGAAAAAAACCGCGTCTTTCTAACTCTGTTCTAAGATAAAAATGCTAAAAACAATAATAAATGTATTAAACAATTTATGTAAACATCTAATTATTAGTAGAAAGTAATATTTTATGTATTAGAAACAATTTGTAATAAGAAGACCGCAGCAAAATTATAATTAGCGACAAAAACCTCGCAAAACCCAATCTTTCATTTATAAGTTTTTTTTGGGACCCTATAAACAAACTTATGGAAGTGATATTCAAAAAGTAATTTTTAATTCGTATTCAATGGCTAATTCTGAAGATAAATGTTGAGTTCCAACTCAATTCACCTAATATTGACGATTATGAATAAAATTGATAAAAACGTTTTTTTTTTCTTATGGGAAATACGTGTTAAACCTCATGGGATTTGCGGAACCTCTAAATACAATTTTTTTCCAAAAAAACAAATGAATTTATTCCTTTTGTGGATTCGAACAAATTTCAGAGCGATATGCATAGAAATTTAAAAAAAATTCCAGTGCATTTTTGGACCACCGTAACTTTCACCCATGAAGATTACTTAAAAAAGACGAACTTTTAACAAAATACATACATTCTTAATTAAAACAGATCAATTTTAATCCATGATTTTTCAATTGAAAGAGATAAATTTTCAACCAAAAATGAAATAGCTAAATTTTTAGTTAAAAACTTAATTTTCTACTAATTAAAAATGGATTTTTTAATTTTTTAACAAAGTAGTTCCACTCTCAACTAAGTAGTGGAATTTTTAACGAAAAATATATAGTTAATATAGATGATTTTTGAAACCAAAAAGAGGAAGAATTTTCAGCCAAGAAATATTTTTCAGTAAAATTCCCGAATAATAAAGTACACGAATTACAACATTCCTAAATAATGAAATTCCTGAATAAAAAATTTTTTATAGTTTATAATATTACCGAATTTGAAAATTCCTGAATAATAAAATTCTGAACAGAAAAGTGCCGAATTATCAAATATCCGAACTAGAAAATTCCCAAATTTAAACAATTTAAATTTTTGTTATAAATATTATTTATTTATTAGAAATACAATAACCAAATATTTTTATTTACAAACTTTTTTTATTGATTAAAGTTTCTAAAATTATTGTTTGAATTTAAAATAACAATAATTGAAAACCATTTTCATCCAGAAATACATTTTTTTAAAATTATTGTTACTTTAAATTCAAACAATAATTTTAGAAACTTCAGACATTACGAATAATTTTTTTGTAAACAAATATTTGATTATGGTTTTTTAATAAATAAATAATATTTATAAAAAAATTTAATTGTTTAAATTCGAGAATTTTCTAGTTCAGATATTTTATAATTCGGCACTTTTCTGTTGGGAATTTTCAAATTCGGTAATACTATAAACTGTCGGGATTTTTCCAGTTCGGTAATATTATAATCAGTTCGGGAATAATGTTATTATTCGGCAGTGTTATTGTTTGGGAATTTTATTAATAGCAGGACGCACAGTCTTCCCCTTTTTTTCTTAGTTTCCCCTTTTTTCTTGAAATTCCCCTTTTGCCCCCTATTTTTAAAAAACTTCCCCTTTTTCCCCTTTTCTCTTCAAATATAAGATATTTGAAATTGTACCCAGTATTGAATAATAATTAAATCAATTATAGCATTCAAATAAATTATTTATGAATAAGTAAGATACACGTTTCAAGTGCAGACCATTAAAAATAAATACTCTTTAAAAAAATTTGAAGATGAAACATTTTAAAACAAGTTGAAAATGTGACAACTGGAGACAGAAGTTATTATACAATATAAAATTGGAACAGTTACAAAATATACAGTACTTTTCAAACAATATTAGAAGATTAACACATTTTAGTTTAAATGTACAAAGTTAAATACTTAATTAAAAAATGGTATATTCCAAATTCACTAACTGCAACTTTGAATGTTCTAACTTAGAGCAATTTCTAATTTTTTTAAATCTTCACTTGAAAATTTAACTATTGTTGAAACTTTTTTTTTCGTTGAAAATTAATTTATTATTAACTCACAATTGAATTATTTCATTTGTGTTTGAAAATTGATCTTTTTTAGTCGAAAATTCAACTATTTTGTTGCAAGTTCAAATTTCGTTCAAAAGTTATATTTTTTGTCGGAAAGTTGGTTGAAAATTTA
>CAKNXH010000198.1:478784-511087 GCA_932178445.1 Andricus quercusramuli | reverse complement strand
TTTTTAATCAGTAAATATCTTCAGTTGTCTTTTTGAAATTTACAATTAAAAATTGTAATAATTAAAAAAAAAATTTGCCGCATTAAAATTTTTTTTAAATGTACTAAAACATGTTTTTTTAGTTGATTCGAACTTGAAATTTCTTTAGCTTGAACCAAAGAAATATGTTATTATTTTTAATTCTATTATTTATTATATATTATTATTCTTTTTATTATTGAATTTTTTCGTGGTATTTATAGCAAAAAAGATAGGGAATCCCAAAAATCCTAACTCACGACAAAATTTTTTTTCCGAAAAACCAAAATAAAAATAAGAAGGTTTGAACAAAATAGTTCAATTGTTGAATTAAGAACATCAGTTTTTAACCAAAAATCGAATAGTTACATTTTCGTTTCGAAAAATTAATTGTCAATTGAAAAAACTGAATTTTCGCCCAAAATGTTGAATGTTGAAGCCTGAAAGAAGAATTTTCTACAATGCAGTTGATTTTCCAACACAAAATCATGAATTTTCAATTAAAAAGTTAACTTTCAACCAAAAATGGAATTGCTACATTTTCATTTGAAAAAACTAATTCTCAAATGAAAAAACTAATTTTCTACCAAATAACTGAATTTTTGAGCAAAAAAAAAGAACTTTCTACAATATATTTGATTTTTTAACTCAACAATATAAGGTTTCAATACAAAAAATAATTTTCAATCAAAAATTGCAATTTTCAGTTTGAAAAAATGAATTTTCAACAAAGTAGTTTGATTTTCAATCCAAAAGACAACTTTTAAACAAAAGAAATATATTTTTAACCAAATAGTCAAATTTTAACCACCTTTCCGCCAAAAAAAAAATAAAATTTGAACGAAATTTGAACTTGCAACAAAATAGTTGAATTTTCGACTAAGACAGATCAATTTTCAAACACAAATGGAGTAGTTCAATATTGTGAGTTTACAAAAATTAAATTTCAACGAAAAAAAAAGTTTCAACATGGAATATTCCATTTTTTACTTAGGTATTTAACTTTGTACATTTCAACTAAAATGTGTTAATCTTCTAATACTTGGTTGAAAAGTACTGTATATTTTGTAACTGTTCCAATTTTATATTGGATAATAACTTCTATCTCCAGTTTTCACATTTTCAACTTGATTTAAAATGTTTCATCTTCAAATTTTTTTAAAGAGTATTTATTTTTAATGGTCTGCACTTCAAACGTGTACCTTATTTATTAATAAATAATTTATTTGAATGCTATAACTTATTTGATTATTATTCAATACTGGGTACAATTTCAAATATCGTATATTTGAAGAGAAAAGGGGAAAAGGGGAAGTTTTTTTGAGAATAGGGGGAAAAAGGGGAATTTCAAGAAAAAAGGGGAAACGAAGAAAAAAAGGGGAAGACTGTGCACCCTGTAATTGTCATTAACTTTTCGTAAATTAAAATTTGTTCCCCTCTTAACGGATGTTCAAGGATTAATTTCCACCCAATACATTTTAATTTTGATTCCCCCAACCCCTTGTATTGTGACCGGAAAATGCCCCAAAAAATGCAAAATACCAGTCGATGAATGTTAAGGATAATATTTCTAACTCAACATATTTCGTGATTATTTGAATAATTTTTATTTGTTCAAACAATTGTTCCCATGTTAATCGTAATAAGTTTTTTTTTCTGGACACAATCAACGAATATAAAAGGTAAGTTTTTAAGAATATTTGATACATGCTTAAACAATTGTCATTTGTTTAAACAAATTTTTCATCCTGTAAATCGTGAGTTATTATTTTTTGAAAATATTAGCCCAGGTGACGAACGCTAAAAGTGATATTTTTTGTAAGACATTTTACAATTATTTAAACAATTAATATCACTCGTTTCTTTTCATACGAAAGATGGAGAAAACTCAAGTTTAAAAAAATGATTATTGTTTAAACAATTATGGTATAAGTTCTGAAATAAGAAAATACTGACTAATAAGCGATATAGTGTAAGAGATTAAAAAACAAGAATTTTATCCACATTTCCTATGAAAAAGCGCAAGTGGATGATTATTATTTGTTTAATTAATTTCAAAACTATCTTCCACAATAAATATCACTCTGAAAATTCCTAAAATGCACCATTAATCCCATAAAGTAATAACTTTTCACGATTCACAGGGGAAAACATTGTTTAAACAAATGAAAATTGTTTAAACAAATGTATATACTGTCATTAACACAAGATATCAATTGTAGCATTCATTAACTGCATTATTGATTCTAGAAAGTAGTAACTTTTGAAAATTTACACACAAAAAATTGTTCAAGCAAGTTAAAATTGTTTAAATAATTGTCAAATATCGTTAAAAAATATATTTGTTTCAAGATTCGTTAATTGTGTAATTTATTTCAGAATATAATAACTTTTCTCGATTTACACGGTAAAAATTGTTTGAATAACTAACAAATATTTGAAAAAAAAACATTGATCTTGAGATTGATCAACTGACATCCCGAAAAATAATAACTTTTCATGATTTCAAGGCGAAAAAAGTTTGTTTAAACAAAAAATTAATTGTTCAAACAATTCAACATTAGTAGGAAATACTTTGAAACTTGTCACTTATCGAATAAAAATAAATAATTTTGAAAAAATGTAAAAATATACCGTCTTTAGCAATCGGCGACCGCAACCTCTTCTTATTAGTTGAAAGTGGTACTACACTGGGAATCCTATTTAAGTATCTCCCATTTAAGTCGTTCCTAGAATTTTAGCGTTGGCGGTTTCTCCATGAGAGGACCAGCGAGCCAAAAGAGAAGCTGTGCTCAGTCTAGCATGCCAAAACATATATGGTGGCAAACAGTCTGAGGACCGCACTTGGCGCATTAGTTGCATCAGGTTGTGTCATGCGTCCACAACATAAATTATTCATGCAGCCCTGCCTCTTTATGTTCGGACCGAGCGGAAGTTCGCTTCTATTTAAGTAAAGGCCATTTAGGACCATGCCCGAAACCGCACTTAAATGGGATTTCCAGTGTACTCTGTTAAAAATTCATTTCTTCTTTTGGTTGATGATTCATCATTTAAGTTGGAAAACCTTGTTTTTGTTCAAAATTCAACTATTTTATTTTGAATACTTGTATTTTGGTAAAAATCATCTTTTGTAGTAGATTATTAATCATCTTGGAGACTAATTCATCTTTTAGGATGAAAATTCATTTCTTTTACTGGAATTTTAACTATTCCATTTTTTGTCAAGAATGTATGTTTTTTGATTAAAATTTAATCTTCTTCGCTGGAAACTCATCTGTTTGGTTGAAAATTAATTTTTTTACTGAAAATTCAACTATTTCATTTTAAGTTGAAAATGTAGCTGTTTTAGGTGAAAATTCAAATATTTTGTTGAAATTTTTTTTTTTTGTAGAAAAGTAACCTCATTAGTTGAAACTTGATCTTTTTGGTTAAAAATTAATTAATTTGGTTGAAATTTTAACCATTTTATTGAAAAAATATATATTTCTTTAATTTATTGTTTGAACTGAAAATTTAACTACACTGGAAATCCCATTTAAGTCCTATTTCGGGCATGCTCCTAAATGACCTTGACCTCTCGACCTGCGGACTCCGAAACCGCTGCGGCAATAATTCTCGAAATGATTCAAATGGGAGGGACTTAAATGGGATTAAGTGTATTCTATTTTTGTTTGAATGTTTATCTTTTTCATTTGAAAATTCATGCATTTTGTAGAAAATTAATCTCTTTTGGTAAAAAATTAATCTTTTTGCTAGAAAATTAATTTTTTGTGACTATGTCGTTTTTTTTTTTTTTTGGTTCAAAATCCATCTCTTCTTCTTGATTGAAAATTTAATTTTTCCATTTGTGATTGAAAATTTATCTTTTTTAGTTAAAAATTAATGTATTTTGTTAAGTCTCTTTTGATAGAAAATTTATCTTTTGGGTTAAAAATTCATCTTTTTAGTTGAAAATTTATCTACTTTGTTGAGAATTAGTTTTTTTTGTTTGTTGAAAATCCAACTATTTTGGTTAAATAATTTTAAAGCTTTAAAATTCAAATTCTTTGAGCGGTTTTTAATGTATGCTTTTCGCATTAACAAAAAATGTATAAACTATAATAAACATAACATTTAAAAATGTAGGGTCATAGAAATAAAAAAAATTGTTAATCGTAAAACTATCCAACTGTTACCATTGGAGAACAGTTTAAAAAATTAAAATTCTGACAATAAGAATAAATGAAACGTTTAGAAAATAATGATGATGATAACGATTTTTGAAATTTATATTTAGTTTCATTTCTTCGCATATTAACTTCTTATGCAGTTATAACTTTGCAAAACAATGGAAAAGAAATTTGCAAACCCACTTTTCCGACTTTGGTGGAGCAAGGTTTTGATCGACATGATTTTCCCTCTCTTTCTAATTGATAGTTATGAAAAATATTACTCCCAGTAAACATAGAGATAAAAGCTGGTACTTCTGCAACTTCTGGCTCCTCCACACCAGCTTCCAGTAAAAGTACCTGCCATGGAAGATACTTAAAGTTAAATAATCATAATATGAATAAAAGTATAAAGTGAGTGTAAGTTTAAAAAAAATTATAATTTAATAAAGAAAGAATAAAAATACGTAATTCCTTAAAACTTACATTCCAGTTACTAATTTCAGTTAGTCGATTAGCAAGAACAATTCCAGCTGTGCCAGCTCCAACGATTATAAAATCATATTCTTTAGGTTCAGGTTTTTCATTGAGATTGCTGTCTGACGAATTTCCAAGTAAGTTAGAAATTAAAGTCATAAATATAAGTGTTGATGGAAGACAGCCACTGGCTGTGGTATTTGTCAGACAGTATTCTGATAAGTTTGCTGGCTTCCATGTCAAATCCATTTTATATAATCTGTTGTATTTTTATTGATAGAGAATAATTGATTAAATTTTAAAAAAATTCATATAAAAATAAAGAAAGATTTATAAAGATGGAAAATATTCTTTTGATTTTATGTCTGTAAAACAAGAATAATATTGAAAAGGAGAAACATTTTTGGTTTCGACTTTGAATTAGACCTTTCGGAATTAATTAAATAGACCGTTTCGGAATTAGACCTATTCCCTATTTATCAGATTGCTTTCACAACTAATTTTGAAACATCATTGTAGAAATTTCCATTTAATATTTTGGAAGAAATCGAAACAAGGTTTTTGCTTTTTAATCAAATAAAAATTAGGATACCAACCTTCTTTAAGCGAAAGCAGATAGATGAGGCAAACAAACTGACCAAATCACAAGTGAAGTAGACACTAATTTATGATATCAGCTTCTTTATACATAATTGAATGCGAATTGCATCATATTTATCAAAAGCAGTTAACTTTTTGATGTAAAAGAATTGCGTATAAGCAAGAGGAAAGACACGTAGAGATACAATTTATCATTAAATCATAATAATACTTATCCCAGAAAAATTTTTTCAAACATTTGTTTTTGTATTTATTCTGGAAAAAATCGATATAACTGTCGATTGATAAAATCTCTTCACGATCATTCACCAGTCTGAATAGATTTTAAATAACAAAAATTAATTTGTTTGTAATAAAATGTTTTAATGGTCTCGAATTCGTCAAGGTATATCTTTTGCTTTTCCGCATTCGTATATGTATACAGTTTTGCGAATGTATTATAAATAATTTTTTTTTCAGTTTCTAGAAATTCAATTAATATTACAAGATATTCTTAAATATTGTAACACGAACGAATAATTAAATAATACTAAAAACCTAATTAATCACTTCTTGAATTTTTCTCATAAAGTCCATGAATTTGAATAATAATTCAAACAAATTTTTATTTTATATACTTATACTTAAAATGCGGAGCATATTTTGGTAAAATTAATGTAGGCACTATATATAAATCAATTTGAACCATTTAAATTCTTAACTTTTTAAGTAAAAATTTGGATTTTCAAAAAGATAGATGCATTTTTAACCAAATATTTGAATTTTCAACCAAAAAGATTAATTTTTAACCAAAAAATACGATTTTTCAAAACAATACATTAATTCTCAATTAAAAAATTGAATTTTTAACTGAAAAAGATCAATTTTCAAACAAATAGCTGAATTTTGAACAAAAAAAGATCAGTTATCAACAAAAATGAAAAAGTTAAATTTTCAGTTAAAAAAATGAATTTTCCAGAAAAAAAAAACAGATTTATTTTAAAAACAAATTAAATTTTCAACCAAGTAGTTTTATTTTCAAGCAAAACGATGAATTTTCAACTAAAATGATGGATATTTAGCTGGAGTACTTGAATTTTAAACCAAGAAAATTAATTTTCTACCACAAAGACGATTTTTCAACAAAATACATGAATTTTCATGATTTTTTAACCAAAAAGATGAAAAAAATTAATTTGCAACAAAAACAAAACTAATTTTCAACAAAATTGTTACATATTCAAACAAAGTGATGAATCTTCAACTGGGATAGTTGAATTTTCAAACAAAAAGATTAATTTTCTACCAAAAAGGCGATTTAAACAAAAAATACATTAATTCTCAATTAAGCAGTTGAATTTTCAACTAAAAAAGTTCAATTTTCAAACAAATAGCTGAATATTGAACTAAAAAAGATCAGTTTTCAACCAAAAATGAAATAGTTAAATTTTCATTTAAAAAAATTAATTTTCCACACACAACAAATTTATTTTAAAAATGAATTCAATTTAACTCTCAACCAAGTAGTTTTTTTTTTTAAGCGAAAAGATAAATTTTCAACTAAAATGATGAATACCTAGCTGGAATATTTGAATTTTAAACCAAGAAAATGAATTTTCTACCACAAAAACGATTTTTCAACAAAATACATGAATTTTCACCGGAAATGATCAATCTTCAACTGGAATAATTGATTTTTGAACCAATAAGAAGAATTTTCAACCAAGAAGATTATTTTTAATAAATAAGACGAATTTTCAATTAAAAAGATAAATTGTCAATCAACAATTGAATAGTTGAACTTTCACTTGAAAATTAATTTTTAACATTAAATTACAAACAAAAAGATTAATTTTCAATCCATAAGATTAATTTCTACTAAAAAAGTGAAAATTTTCTAACAAATAATAAAAAAAAAATAATAAATAATAAAATAATAATAGAATAAAAAAAAATAGTAAAAAAGATAATTTTTCAACTAAATATTGAATAGTAACATTTTCAATAACAAAAATAATTTTGAACGAGAAAAAAACAAACAAATTTTCAACAAAAGAGTAACTCTCAACCAAGTAATTAAATCTTCTTTCGGAAAATATGAACCTGGAACGAAAAATGTGGCAGCTGATATTTCAAACAGAAAAGATTACCATTTTCAATACAAAAAATGGAATTCAACCAAAAAGATCGAATTTTCAACCAAATAGATGAATATAGTAATAGAGAGCTATACTTTTACAAATGAAGAATCATTTTCATTCAATTCAATACTGTAATTTTTAAAAAGGTAGGCAACCTCTTAAAAATTTCCTTGACTTTAAAAAAAATTCCCTGACATTTCCAGGTTTTTCCAGGTATACAAAAATTCCCTGCCAATTCCAGGTTTTCCAGGTAGGGTAGACACCCTGTAGGGTTTTCGGCCCTAAACACAGAAAATTGAAGAAAAAAAACTCTTATAACCTTCCTGAAAACTTGTAAATAATAGCTACTAATTTCTATAATTTATCTGTATTTTCTATCACATACAGGGCTGCCACACATTCAATTAACTTATTTTAAAGGAAAAATTCTGGTATAAATTTTATTTCAAAACTGTTAAAAATTGAAAAATAATTGATTTTACAAGACGACTAGGAATTTCTTCAAAATTAAATAATATACAGATATTACATTTGAAAATTGATCTGTTCAAATTCGAAAGCCTTTGTACTTAAACAAATTGAAACGTCCGATCATAACTTCTAAACTATTTTCAGTCTTAAGATCATTTCAAAACAGTAGATTACAAATTTTTTAGCAATCATTTTTTTATAGGATGCGCAGTTTTTGTTTTAATCGTAAAAAATAACATTAAAAATCAAAGAATTAATTTTTTGGATAAACGACACAGGGTATGATAAAAATTAATAGACAAAAGTTGCTCACACAAAAAATGATCTATAAATTTGTTGTGAAAATTTTCTTAGAACCACTTTACGCTAGGATGCGTATTTTTGCTTCAAATCGTAAAAAATAACACTAAAACTAAACGATTAAAACATTATAAATATAATAATATATAATAATAAAATATTTCAAAGGCTATGAAATCCCTTCAAATTAATTAATAATTCCTTGGAATCTTTTTAAATTCCCTGAAACATTTCAATTTTTCCCGGTAAATATTTCTCACGGTTGACGGCAAAATAGACTCTCTTTGCGAAACCCACAGTTTTTTCACATATATGATCATTGCGGAAGTCGATAAGCATTAGCAAAACTTTTTGCAAGAAATCTATTGAAGTTGAATCGAATAAAAAATTTTTAAATAAATTATTATACCAATTTTTAAAGGTTTTAAACAATTTTGAAACAATAATTAATAATTTCGAATTAAAAGCGTCTGAAATTTGAAAAAATATACATAGAACGATTCTGGACAATTCAATTAGGAAAGGGAGTTTAATTGTATAATTTCGAAATCGAAGCGCTAAAAATTAAACAATTTCATTTTTAACTGAAGAATCACGAAATTGAACGATTTCAGATTAAAATTTCGAAACCGGGAACATGTCAAAACGTTAAACATTAAATATTTTGAGATTCGAGTTTTGAAACTTGAATCATTTAAAATTCAGAGGAATTGAAATTGTATTATTTATAATTAAAAGCGTTCAAAGTTAAATAATTGACAGTTGAAAACTTTACAAATTGAATAATTTTAAATTCAAAACGATTAAAATTTGATACTTTGAAATTTAAAACTAAAAATGAATTGAATTATTATAACAAAACTTTTAAACTAAACATTAATTTCAAATATTTTCAGTAGAATTAAATCGCTTAAAAATTAATACTTTTTAAAGTGCTACTAATTAAATTTTAATTTCAAAATTGAAACCTAATGGAAGAGAATAATTACAAATTTAACGTTGCACATAAAAAATTCAGAACTCTGAATGCTTTGTATAAATCTTCAACTAAAAATCGAAAAAATTCAATATATTTAATTGAAAATTAAAAATTACAAAAAAAAAAAATACAAAACGAGATTGCTGCAATATGATTCCAATATTTCAAATTGTACAATTGTAAGATTTCCAATTCGAAATTTCTTTACATTTACATCTAAAATTAATAAATATAAAGGCTGTGTCTAGCCGTCCCGAAAAAATAGGGGCGTTGGACCAATATTATTTATGTGGCCAGTCACAGGGGTGCCTTCCCGCCCTACCGGGAAATTCAGGACGACTAGCCAAGTTTATGAAAAATATTGCACTAATCATCCCGAATTTTGAGAAGAGACACTGCGAAATATAAAACTATCACGGTTTTTAATATCAAATTTGAAATATTTAATAGCGAAATTTTCTGATATTTTGAATATTTGAATTCAAAGTTACAATATAGTGATATTTAACATTCTGAACCTCCAAAAATTACACTAAAAATTAATTTAAGATAAAAATATAGTTTCAAGGTCTCAAAGATTAAACCTATATTATAATTGCGCATTCAAAACTAAAATCAAAACTAAATAAAAAAATATAATGAATAAAAAAACTAAAACTAAAATTCAAAACTTAAAATTATATACATTTAAGGACGATATATATATACACACACACAAATTGGTAACTTAGTTTATGGACGGCCCCTTATCTACGCAAAGGATAAGGATTGGTGGAAACTGAAGGACCAACAAATAAGTCTTTGCATTACAGTGTTGAGACTTTATTTATAGAGACAAAGGGAGCAATAGTTTTCAGTATTTATGAAATAACGCATATCTTAATTGCTGTCACATTCTTTATAGTAATATAATATATATTGAATAGTATCATGTGCATGTGTATTAATTAATTAATAATTAACTTATTCTCTCACATACGCACACGCTGCAATCAGACGAACATTTACTCACTCAATTATTCGTTGTCCAACAAGCCGACTCGTTCGCACCCGATTAGTATTAATTACCCTCACTCACTCACTCGCTCACTCAATTAACTCGTTTTATCATATTATCATTTTACAAGTTTAGAAATAGTTTCATTATTTTTTTACTTTTTCTGCATCATTATTTAACATTCGTCTCCTTTGTATGGTTACGAGTCTCAACCAAGGCTGCCCTCGCACTTTGAAAAAAAAAAACAACAAAAAAAACTCTTCTTATTTACTCTTCCTTTAATAATTTGCAGGGTTAATTCCCATGGATAATACAGAATAACCCCACCGGACGTGTACTATGACGAATGAAATCTGCGGTAAAGAAACTACTTTAATATAATAGGTATATTAAACGAAACATAAACATTCGTGGATTATATATACTTATTATGAAAATCTTAAAAACTAGGAACGAAACTAAAAGTACATACGCAGTGTGTATAAAATATGAAGGTTTTAATGCTATATCGGCAGCCGGCAGCATATGACATATCACGGTTTTCATTTGCAGTCGATAACTGCAGACATTACATTCTGTGTTTGTTTTTAATTATTTCGGCGATGCGATTATCTTACCGCCACAGAAACAAAGTCTACTGTCTCTGTGTTTCTCCGAAAGTCAGTCGAGGAAACCCAGAGTATTTGAGAAATTTTGAGTTCCTCTGATAATTTCTCGAATCGAATGAATCTTGGGAGTCAAGGACTCAGATTTTGCAAATTAACAGTCTCCAAACTATTAAAAATTAAACAATTGAACGATTATCCAATATCGACGCTTAATTCGATGCTGCGATAAATCCCTCGAGCAGACTGAATTCACAAAATGGAGTCGTTGACTACAAGAATGTCCGATTCTTTTCTGTACAGAAATGGGTATCTTTTTACAGAACAAAAATCCGACACAGAGAGAAAGAGAGTCTACAATGATTTTTTCCCTTTCTTTTTAATCAATAATTTGTAAGTTGTTTAGTTATTTTGTAAAATTCTTTTTCATTATTTTGTAAGTTGTGTTTAAAATTAATTTGTAAGGTAAATTCGTCTCGAGTGCTCCACAATGTCATATTATAATCGTCATTAACAAAAGAACGAACAGAAATGTACTAGCCTAATCTTATCAACTAGGATCGAGAAAACCGAATTTGAATAATTTTTCAACAATTGGTCTAAAGATTTGCAAGTCTTTTGACCACTCATACAAGCACACTTGGGATCGAGAGAGTAAATACAAAAATGTTATTATTTCACGTTCAGTCAGTCACACTTTTATGAACACTCCAATGTCTCTCTTTCTTTCTATGAAAAGTGTGTATAATTCAAGGTTAAATCACTCGCCAACTGGACTCCGGATGACTTTACTTCAGTGATAATCGATGATGGAGATAATGACGATTAATAATGAAAGTCAGCCTCTGACTTTGCTTGGCTTTCGACTCGAAAAGTTGCATCAACCGAGACTCTAAGCACTTGGAACTCGGTTGTTATACTTATTTTTCTATTCGATACGATTGAAATCGTTTGCTCCAGACTTAGAGAGTCGCTTGATTTGACCCTTCGGATGGCGATGGTGGCGGTTATGAATAGTGTGTGAGACACTTAAGCGAATGCGTTCAAGTTTGGTGCTATCACACATTGTTAAGAGATTTAGCGTGCTCCTGTAACAAATCCCAAAAGAATGTTGAAGTTAAAGCTGAGAACCTCTCGAAAAAAATCAGACTATTGAATTCAATAATTACACATTTTTAAAGCAAAGTCAAAGAGTTTAATTAAAGAGTAGAAAACTTTATTCGTTTTTGTGTACACTTTTATTTCGCACGTGCACAAGGTAAAGTAATTTTCTAGTTCAACGATGCACAAAAAATAGGAATCAAAAGACAATGTACAAATCGTGATCACTTGGAAGTTTGCGCCTCTACCAAAGCATATTTACACCCCCAACAAGTAGAATGGACCACTTTTTAATTTGAATTTATGTAAAAATAATTTAAGAAAAGATAACTTCAACAAAATTTGATACAAAATATCTGTAGAGAATTCTCTACAATAAATTTTTTTTTCTATTAAAAAAAAAAGACTTTGGTAGAGGCTAACAATTGATCAGATACGGGACACCTTTTCTTCAAAGGATTTTCTCTCTTTTTCTCAAGCTTCTCAAAACTGGGGAAGGACAAGGACAGTTACAAAAGGGCGGAGGATCGTTTAATTCTAGTTCTTAGAGGTGCTGATGACTGCGGTATTCTGGCGTACCCAACCAGTTACCCTGTTTTTAAGCTCAAAACCACCATCTAGTGATTCGATAAAGAAAGAAAAATATGAAATGGTTATGGTTAACAGAATCAGATTATTTATGTGCAATTATTAAGCGATTATGAAGCTTGATAGGTGGATGCAAGTCTCTTTTGCAAAATTTGGGACAATTATTATTAGTAACGATTAGATGGATGTAAATGAATGACTGATCTTATACTATCATTATTGTGTGTGTGTGTGTGTATAAAATATAAACTGGGTGCCTATTGTTTCCAGTACTTGGAATCTCCAGAGTGTCCACCCGACGGATGATTTTAAATTCACGGTTTTCTCCCGGTAAATTTTTATTTTCTCTTTCAGGGAATTACACTTCTTTTTGCAATTTTCGTGTGCTAGAGAATTTGAATTCTTTAAAAAAATTCACTGTTCCGAGTCAGAATTATATTCATTTTCGAAAATTGTACCAGGAGTGAATTATAATATTTTTCCGAAAATTCTCTGACCCAATTCAGAATTACATATAATATTACGTTGGACAATTTCCTGTATCCAAAGTCAGAACTAGAATCATTCTTTTAGAAAATTCCCTTATTAAATTGAGAACGATAGATAAACTCTTCCAAAATCCCCTATCCCGAACCATAGTTATGATTAATTAAAAAAATTCCTGGAACCGACTCAAAATTACCATTCTTTTAAAAAAATTTCCTGTTCAGGTTGGCCGTTTCAATCGAGGAAAACAATTCCTCGTCATTTCCCGGTCCGTAATCATTTTTCACGGTTATTTAAATTACAAGATTCGAACTCTTAAAGCTGAAATTTTTTTCGCTTGAAGTTATAAAAACTGAACAGCAAATTAAAACATTCAAAGTGGAACTCTTTCCAATTTTAAACTTTTAAAATTGAGGCTTAAAATATAAAATATAAAAAGAAGATTTTAATACTTTTCAATTGCCCAATTTTAAATTAAATGACGTTAAACTGCAAAACTCTTAATTTCTAACTCTTATGAATTGTACAGTTCAGAGATTTAAATTATTTTAATTTTTAATCATAGCAAATTAATATATTATGCAATTGTTATTTATACATCAAAATTTTTTTAAAACCCTTTTTAATATTCTTTATAAATTATTTTTCCAAAATAAAAGATCATTTTAAATTTTCCAAGGAATCTTAAGAATTTTTTAAAATCTTAAAACCTTTTTAAAATCCTTAAAAGCCTTCAACATTTTATTTCAAAATCTTTAAAGTTCTACATTTTGTTTAAAATTAAAAAAATGTTTGAAAGTTTTAGATAAGGTTTGAATCTTTTTAAAACCTCTAAATATTTCTTAAACTTACTCGAATTATTTAAAATTATAAATGGTTCAATTCTAACATATACATAAAAATTCAAAAATTTCACTTACAAATTCAAATTGTTAAAAATAGAACAATTAAAATTGTAACGTTCAAAGATTAAATTTAGCTCTCTGAAACTTTAATGATTTAAGGCTTTCTATTTTAAATAGATCAGTTTCAAATTATTTAGTTTTGAATATAAACAGTCAAATATTGCCAAATATTGAAAACATGTTTTTTTTTAATAAAACTGAAACAATACTTGAATAGAATTTGCAATTTATTAAAAAATTGTATTAATGAATCGATCAATTTGAAATTATTTAAAAATTGAAAATAGTTTACAAAGTTTCAATTGGACGTTTACTAACTCCTATGGCTTTCGAATTGAAACAGTTTAATTTTTATCGTTAAATTCTGTTAGTTATTTAATTTTTAACAGATTCAAAATCGGCTTGTAGTGTCAACTATTGTTCAATTTTTAATACTCGAAATACAGTTCAATTTTAAAAACCATTCATTGATTTATGTTTACACTTAATCAACTTTAAACGTTTTATTATCCGAAATTTGTAATTTCAAACACTTTTAATTTTCAATTGTTTAGGCCTTCAAACCTGCGTTTAAAATTCTTTTAATTGAAAATGTACGCTTCAAAATGAAGAACTAAAATGGAAAATTCTTAAAGTGAAAGATTTTAGAATTACTTATTGTAAACTGAATAACTTCATAATTGAAAAAGTTAACAATTTAAATTCACATAAAAAAGGTTCAAATTTGTAAAATTTCCGGTACAAAAATAAATTCACTGACATTTCCTGGTTTTTCCCGGTCTCAAAAAATTCCCGGTCACTTCCCGTTCCAGTGGCCAACCCTGCCTGCTCAAATTTAGAATTATAATAATTCTTGTAGAAAATTCCCTTTTCAAATTCTTAATTACAGATATTCCAAAATCTCTTCCAAAATCCCCTCTGTTCCAAATTATAATTACAGTTTATATATTTTTGTTTTGAAACGTTAATCTTTTTATCTTTGATTAAAAAAATATATATTTACAATTCCAGCTGAATACTAACACATAGGCCCGACTTCAAGATTTCAAAGACTTTAAGGATTATAAAAGATAAAAAAATGCAAACAGCATCACTTATATTATCGCCATTATCGAAAATAAAGTCTTTTTCATTGTTCGTTTCGTGATTGAACAAATTGAGCGTAATAAAATTAAATATTCATTTTAGTACAATCAAATGAAAAATTCCAGACCACTAGTCGGTTCCTTTCACGATTAACAAAATTTCCGGTGATTTTGCGGTCAGGTAGACACTCTAATCTCATTCTAAAATTAATATTCTAGAATTTTGAAGACAAAAATTGGTAGACACCCTGTTGAAAAATGGAGAATGTAAAATTAATTCGATTTCTGGCGAATGTTATAATGAATCAGTGACATGCCTGCCCAAGAGTAAGTGATCATGAAAATGAAGTGCTGTTATCGATTAACATACAACTATCTCGTTAATTTTATTATTTAATTATCCTTGATTTTTTCGCTTTAAATATCGACTTATTTTAACAGAAAATTTTTCGGATTGTTTGAAATCGAGTACAAACAATTACTACTTGGTTATACAGCACGACCTTATTTTCATCTAGTGTCGACCGTGACATTTCCACTTACAATTTAAGATGCAATTCGTTTCATTAGACGTTCAATTTTAGTTTTAGAATGCTCTATTTTAAGCGGAAATGACGCAATCGGTTAATATTTATCGACAGACCACTTCTTCTATGTTGTGTTATCAGCTGACTGCATTTCAAACATTGTATTTTTAAAATAGGTACTACAAATTCAGATCTTGAATTCAATACGGAGAATAAGTTTGAAGTTGACCATAAATATCGATTGAAACTACAGTCAGCTGATTAATTACAAATATTTGTAGGTTCATTAACAGTTGTTTTGTATTTGAGGTTTGTCAACGCACGTGTTTCCCAAGAGCGAATTTGAGAGATCAACAGATTATCGATCGTCACAATTACATTTTATATCCATCTAACCGAATGTTGTATTGCACTTAAAAGGATAGAACCTATCTGCTTCGGATAAATTGCATTTGTCTGTACAAACTCCAATCAATATAAGGAATTTAAAATTGAAACACTTGAAACGAGTTTCCAAAAAGAGTGTAACTGGATCAAAAATACATTAGACTTTGTACAGGGGAACATAAAAACCACTATTCTAAAGACCACATTCGTACCAAACCTGAGAAAGAAAATTAGAGAGCTTTGATCTGAACAAACGTTAATATTTCTAAAATCCCTTTCTGATTCCCACCTAGAAAGTACTCACAAAAAAAGACAAAAAAAGACTCACAAAAAACATGTGTAAATAAATCCGCCAAAAAAAGTAAGAAGATTTCCGAAGTATAGAGTAAATCAAAATGAAACAAGGGAAAAATGTAAAAATGACCTTCTATATTCTATTATATTCCACGTACGTATGTAGTCTAGAATCAGTTGTCCTTTGTTACCTGCATCTTCTCCTTAAACGGTTTAGCCCTATAGCCTCGCACAGGTTTCTTATAATACGCAAATCTGATAATAGCTTGATCTGCTGATTGCAACCATCCCGGTACCTTATTGACATTTGCTTTGCGACAAGTATAAGTCAGCGATCAAAGATCAAAACAGATGAATAAAGTACCAGTTACCATGAATTGAATATGAGGCACCTTAGTGCTTTCGATCCCAATTTACTGACGCAAAACAGAATGCAGTAATTCGATGGGATCTCGTTTTGAGTGTATTGAAACTTTCTCATTGAAAATCTGCGCCAAAAGCATTACCAGAAATCTTTTACGAACCTGGCTGCGGAGCAGCTTGGGAAGTCGGCTGTCCTGGAACTGCACCTTGTCCAGCGGTTCCTTGGCCAGCCTGGCCGTGTCCGCTAGCCGATGCTCCGCCGTTCAAACTGGCTACTGCTGCCTTCTGCTTCAGCATCGTCCAGTCGAACGTGTAGTCGTATTGGTGGTTCAGCGTGCGGAACAGAATTCGGAACAACTGACGAAGGTACATGTAATCTGGACTTTCCTCGAAGCGCAGCCCTCGAGTGTAGTTCAGGTACATGGCGAACTCAGCTGGGAAGCCCTGTTGAGAAATTTTTTTTTAAATTAAGATTAAAGCGATCAGGAGCAATCTATAAATTCGGCAACAGTTTTTTTCTTGGGGGAGGGGGGTTAATACGGCTACGTAATATTTTTCACAAATAAACCCTATAAAAATCCACATGTACAAAATAATATTGTGACGATAATGTTTATTATGAAATATAAAAGACTGTAATAACGTTATGATCTATCAGGCCTCAGAATCGCCTTAAGAGATCGAAAATAGTGTAAGTGATCAAAATTCCTATTTATTTATCACAGGCTTCAGTCTTTCCCCTTTTTCATTTTTCCACTTCAATTCCAACTGAATTACTAGAACCCATTAAGAAAATTCAACTATTTTTGGTTGATAGTTCATTCTTTTCGCTAAAAAAGTCAAGTATTAAATTGTTGGTTAACAATTCACCTTCTTTGGTTAAAAATTGTATAATTTGATTAAAAATTCACGTATTTTGTTGAAAATCTGTCTTCATTGGTAGAAAATCCATTTTTTTTTAAAATAAAAATAAAGTATTTTGTTGAAAATCCGCCTTTGTTGGTTAAATCCAACTATTCCCTATTTTTAATTAAAATCTTTTTTTTGTAATGCCAACTATTACATTTTCCGTTGATAATATATCGTTTGGTTTGAAAATTCAACTCCTTGGTTGAAAACTTAACTACTTTCATAAAAGTACATTTCTTTGGTTGAAGATGAATAATTTTACTTGAAAATTCTTTTTCTTTTTATTTTGTTAAAAAGTAATTTTTTTAATTTAAATCTTAACTTTCTTGTTTCAAATTCAATCCGGCTGAAAAATAAAAACTTTGGTATAAAACTCCGCTATTTGTTACAAAGTTAAGCTGGTTTGTAGAAAATTCGTCGTTTGGCTCGAAAATTCAACAATTCTGAGGACTTTCAAATATGTCGAAGGATTTATAAAGAGTTTCAACGGATTTCACGGAATCTGTAAAAAAGATTTTCGAGGATTTCAGTAACTTTGAAGTTTCTTAATACGGTATTTTAATGAATTTTCGAAGATCTCAAAGGATTTCATAGAACTTCAAATATATTAAGGGGTTTTATAATTTTTATAATTTTTAATATGTCAAGTGTTTTTTATATTTTAAGAAATTTGAAAGATGTTAAGATATTTTAGAAGATTCCAGCGGATTTCAAAAGATTTGAAATAATTTAGGGTACTTTAAATAATTCCAAAGAACTTTCAAGAGACTTACAAAATTTCTAGTAATTTCCAAAGATTTGAATGATTTTCAACAAATTCAACAGATTTCAAGGGATTGTATAAAATTCATGAGAATTTCAGTCATTTTTTAAGGCTCTCAATAAGATATTTAAATTAATTTTCCAGGATCTAAAAACATTTGATAGGACTTCAAATATTTCAAGGGATTTCATAATATTTAAATGAAATTTCAAACTATTTAATCACATGAATTTATGGATTTAAAAGATTTCCGAAGACTTGAAAGAATTTAAAAGATTTTCAGAGGTTTTGAACAAATATCCATAAAAAGCTTTTTCACAATTTTTTAAATTACAACTATCCTCAACATCATTCAAAATTTTTTTAATCTAGCGAGCTTTGCACTATTTACTAAATACACCTTTAGATTTGGTGATCTACTTTTCTAGATTTGACGACCGATTAAACAGGAAGTAAAAATATCTGAAACCTTTGGTAAAGGGTTTAGATCTTTTAAATTATTGTTAAAAATATAAACTTAAGTGATTTGATTAAAGATTTAAGAAAATTTTATAATCTCGTTTTATATTACATTTTATTAGCGCTTAGTATGATCGTAATCATTCTATAGAATGTTTGGTCATTTTAAGTCACGTTTAACTTACTGAAAAATTTAGGAAAATGCATAACCAATATTAAATAATAGCAGATACATACTAGTAATTTAAAAAAATGATCAAGAATAAAGTTTTCGATCCATCCTTTTCTACTAGATGACTCTGTTTTTTATAAATTTTAATTTTTATAAGTGTATATCCTGAATACCTTTTTAAAATCCTTCGAAATTTTATGAAATCCTCTAAAATTCGTTTAAAAAATGACAGGTGTACTTTTTTTAATCTAATCAATTTTATTCAATTTCAACACAATCTGATATTCTATTTTTTTTCAAAAGTCTTAACAATTTCTGGAATTATAATCATACTATTTTTATTAGTAAAAAAGTCAATTAGCATAATTTTAAATGTTCCGTAAAGCATTAAAATAATTATTCAGATTATTATAATTGTTTATTATTAATAATCATTAAAAAAAATTCCAGTAAGTTTTTCCTAAGTCCATTACTTTTTCAGAACTTTAAAAAAATTGTATGTCATTCAAATCTTTCAGTAACCCTGGTTAAAATCCACTGCAATCTATTTAAAACCCTCGAATTGTATCGAAATTCTCTATAATCACTGGAAAACTCTTCCATTGTTTAAATCCCTTGAAATCCATAGAAATTCCATATAATCTTATAGAATCTTTTAATTTATTTTGACATTCCTTCCTAATCTTTTGAAATTCCTCAGTAATTTTCTGTAATCCCAAGAAATTTTATGAAATCTCATTGACACCTCGGAATCTTTTAAAATACACAATCATTAAAATCCCTTGAAATTTTGAAAATCGCTAGAGTCTTTTGAAATCTCACACACCATCTTAAAATCTTAGTATATTTTAAAATTTCTTTACAAATATTTAAATCTTTGAAATCCTCAAATATCCCATAAAATTCGTGGAAATCCCTAGAATAAAGTTCTCTAGAAATTCTCTAAAATCCCTTGATATCATTTTTGATGCCCTTTTAAAATCCTCTGCAATTTCTTGGTATCTTGGAAAATCTCTTTAAATCTTAGTTCTTAAAGATCGTATAAAATTGAATAGGTCCGCTTAAATTCCTCCAAACCCCTTGAAATATTTTGAAATCCCGTTAATTATCTTGAAATTTGTAATCGCTTCAAATTTCTCCAAACATTTTGAAAACATGGAAATATAAAATATAAAAAAACAGGTTGCATAACCCGAAACGTTACATATATTATTTAAAATAATGTATTCAATAGGCTAGATAGAAAGCAAAGACCTCTGACCTTGCATAAAACCTCGACTGGTGTGGACATTTTCTTCTCGCTAATTTTCTCGTACTTTTGCTTCTTGGTTGCGGCCTTAAGTCCTTGCCACGGAAGAGATCCCCGATTGAAGTACATAAGTACATATCCCAAGGACTCCATGTCGTCTCTGCGACTCTGTTCAATTCCGAGATGGGCGTTGATTGAAGCATACCTCGCAGTTCCAGTCAGATTTTTATCTTCTCTATAGACGATGTGCGATCTTGTGCGACTGTCCCTGTACTTCTTAGCCAATCCAAAATCAATCAAGAAGAGCTGAAAGCGAAGAAAACAAATAAGAATTCATCTATTTAGAGCAGGGTGATCCCTCAAACTTAAAAAAAAAAAAACACACATTTCCAAGCTTTTCACCGGTTTTCCTGGTAAAAAATTACATTTTACCTGGTTGACTTTTAAGCGTTTATATTAATAATAATCATACAACACTTATTGCTTTATTATATACAATTTGAAAGGAATTGCACATTTTAGGGCAAAATATATACGGTAAATTATTGTAAAATTGATTTCAGGAATCACAGCCCATAACACTCTAAAAACAGGGAAAATAGGATGATTTTTTAAGAAAATAAGGAACTAAACCGCTGCGAAGTACTATGGATGTATTCACTATGGGTGTACTTCTTTGTTCTCATTTTATGAGCATTTTTCTTCCTCATGGGTGACAAATAAATTTGCTTCCTCGTAGAGGGAGGTTTTTCCCTGACAAGAGAAAAAAAGGGATAATTTCAATATTTTTCAACGTTATGTCTCCACGTCTTACCGAAAATCTGATTTTTAGAAAATCAGAGAGTCCATCCAAATTTCAATCGCTGTGCTCTGTTACAACGAACAACTTTTTAACTTACAGTAGTGTTATATTCCAAGTTAAAACAAAAGTTTTCTTCAAGTAAACAATCTACCTTTTTTAAAATTTATAATTGGCTAAATAACGAAGTAAATCATGGAAATGAAGGTCAAAATAAAAGATACGATAATTATTTTTGAAACGTTTCGGTCACTGTTTTGGATCCTTAACAGTCAAAAAAATTAAGTCTGTAAAAAACTTTCAAATAATGTAGAAATATTTATCAAACAATATGAGTAATCATGCATGAATATTGAGAACAGCGAAGAAAACAGAAAGTTAATACGGAAAAAAGAAAAACAAACATACCTGGTACAAGTTAAAAATCGAAGAGAAAGTCAAAGTAAAAATCCAACAAAAATCAAAAAACATGATTTAACATGAATAAATATGAACAGAGAACAAAAATATAAATAAATAAGAGCGAAAGCCTAACATCCCGCTTGGAACGTGAAGACGAGTGACTGAACAACTGAAGGAAATTAAGAAAATTCAAACAAGAAAACAGAAAGTGATGAATGGGTCGATAAAGTAGAATGTAACTTTAACGACATGAAAATTAAAAATCTTGAGGGCGCTCACAAATACATTAGATATCTTATTGTTATATTTAAAATTTAAAAAAAGCTTTTCTTATATAAACAAGGTAATTTTTTTTGTAATCTCTATACCAAAAAAAGCTCAAAATTATATCAGATCTGGATATTAATCGGAGCTACAATAAGTCTAAATTTCATGAGCTTTGTTAGTTTTCAATACATGATGGACAGAAAAAAGTTTTACATACATGGAAATTAAAAAAAAAAAAATGTATTTCCGAGTTTCTGAGGTCGAGTTATATCGAAATTAGTCAAAAAGTAAATTTGAAAATGTAGGTCATTACAAAACTCCCTCTATGAGGAAGCAACAGAGGGATAAATTCTTTTAAATAACATTAATGTAGGTGGTACCATATTTCTAAGATTTCAAGTCGAAATATATTGCATTATCAACAAAATAGTATTATTTTCCACCAAAAACAATGAATTTTCAACAAAATAGTTGAATTTTCAAAAAAAAAAATTAAATTTTCCAACAAATAGAATTTGAAACCATTAAAGATGAATTGTGGACCAAAAATATAATGTTAGACTTTTTAATTTAAAGATAATTAACTTTCAACCATTAAAGATGAATTTTCAAGAAAAAATATCAAATTTTCAAGAAAAAGATGATTTTTCTACCGAAAAATAAATTTTCAATCAAAAAGGATGGATTTTATATCCAAAAAGATGAACTCTTAACCCAAAATACAATAGTAGACATTTCAAATAAAAAAATTAACTTTCAACAAAAAGATGACTTTTTATGAGAGTAGTTAAATTTTCAACAGATTATTCCATTTTCAACCCAATAGTAGAATTTGTAACCAAAATAGATCAATTCTGGACCAAAAATATAACACTACAGTTTTTAATTAGAGATAATTAACTTTCAACCATAAAAGATGAATTTTGAACCGAAAAAAATGACTTTTCTAACAATTTCTAACCATTTTTAACCAAATGGTCGAATTTTTAACGAAATCTGAACCAAAAACATAATAGTAGACTTTTCAATAAATGAAACATTAACTTTAAAATCTTAGAGATAAAATAAAGGGTTGCAGTACAGAACTAGAGAACCAAAATTTTGCTGAAAATGGGATTTTTGCATAAGTTAAAAAAAAATCAAATACACGTTGTGTTAAAATGATTTGTTTGAAATCTCTTTTTTAGTATAATAATAAAAAGATTGGTTATTCAAAATCAGATAACTGATTCTCGGTATATCTCCCCATCTTCTTTTGTTTTAATTGCCTAAACTCTTAACTTGAAAAAAAAAAACTTTTTCTGACCATATTCCTCTTCCTAAAAGTTTTTTAATATAGTAAAATAATAAAATAGTTCTTTTTTCAAAGCAAAAGCCCTTAAAACTATTTTTCACTTTTTTCAGCACCAAAGTACCAATCAAATTCCAACCTAAAATCTTATGTTCATTTACTACAATAAGCCACTTTTATAAGGTTTTGGCTTTCACTTAACTCTTTCACTTGCGATCAGAAATGATATTTCTTTAAATTGTTTTCGTTTATTTATAAAGAATAACAGAATAATTTTTTTTTATGAAAACGTTTTTATCCTTATACAAACTCCCCGTATTTACGGAGGAAGTTTTTATTACTGTTTTAAAATTGAAAAATATATTTTTTGTCGCTATCCAAAGATGATTTTCAAAGCCCATGAAATTCGAACTTCCAAATTCTTGAATGATTTACACGGAATTGGTGAACTTTTTCTGACCAAACTCCTTTCTCCCAATTTAGCAACTTAATATCTCGAGAGGAAGTTCTTATTTTTTGTTTAAACTGAAAATTGCACTTTTTATCATGATCCTCAGCCGAGCCTGTTCCAATTTTAGGTTCCTGTCACTTTGAGATTGTAAACTTTCATATTCTATTTCTTGGAACTGGATAATTTTTTTCAATCATACTTTTTAGCCTCAATTCAGAAATACTTCAGCTCAAGAGGAAACTTTTGTTTTATCTTTAAACGGTCATTTCGATTTTACGAAATGTTATTTCGCTCTCCTGAAAAATTCCGATTTGGATGGTTATCTAGTTTCTGCAACTCTTTAAATGATCTTCGATATTTAAATGCACATGGTTGGTAACACTGAGCACAATTCCAAACCTATTTTTTTCAGAAGAGTGAGATAATATTTTTTGTGAAAGTAAAAAAAAAGACTTTGTATTTAAATTACCTTATTGCAGTGGCGCCCAATGCCCATCAAAAAGTTGTCTGGCTTGATGTCTCTGTGAATGAAATGCTTGCAATGAACGTACTCAATCCTTCCAATCATTTGGTCAGCAAGCATCAGGACAGTCTTTATCGTGAATCTCCGAGAACAGAATGTAAACAAGTCCTCTAAGGACGGGCCCAAGAGATCCATTACGAGAACATTGTATTCGCGTTCCTGTCCATACCTACATTTTAATAAAGTATTTTATTATTTTATTAAAGTAGCACCTTAAAATTATAGATAAGTTAACTGAAAGAACCCCGCACCAAAGCTAGTCATAGTCAGTGCGAGTCCTTTAGTGAAATTTATTCTATTACTATGGACTAAAAGATAAAAGGATTTTTTTAAAACCAGATACCAATTTCAATGCAAATAGTTCGAGGTTCTTTGTAATTTTTTGTAAACAGGGATCACAGTGCAAAAGGAGCTAAAGAAAGGGGAAAATAGAGGAAAGATTAAACATTTGTTTTTACATTAGAAAAGAAACAATATTTAAAAAATATAATTTAATTGGATACTTAGGTAGTTGGAAATCCATTCTAGGCAATATAAAAAAGTCCGACAAAAACAAAACTTGGTTCATAAACAATTTTTATATGCTTAAAATTCTTCTCATAATCAAGAATATATTCTCTTTTAAAAATATTATAATTAATTCAAAGTTCATTTCAATCCTACATATTTTACCGAAATCCGTCGAATAAACATCTGTAAATTTTGTACCGGTAAGATGTAGAAATAAATGTTGACTGTTTTAAATTATTTAACTTTTTAAATTTTAATTAAAAATGGTTCACCTTCCAATACTTCTTTTTAAAATTACTATAGTTATATTTTATGACTGAAACTTGATGCACTTACATAGTTATATTTGTGTTACGATATTGGTAATTATTTATTGTGTACTTTATTCATTTAAAAGGCAGTGTCTATGTTTACCAAAAAATGGCTATTTAAACAGAAGTTTCAGTAGAAATGGTCCCTTTTCCGGGTCCAGCTATTGGTACCGTAATTTCGGTACCCGTTTACATGGCCTTTTTATAAATAATTGATTCACGTACTATAATATTGTACAAATTTCATTTTAGTATTCTCATTATTAATAATTGAGAACATTTTGAATCTAAAATTCCAAAAAAGTTAAATTAATTCTGTAATTTAAAAAAAATTAAGCTTGCACTACACATAGTAGTAGCATATTCAAGTTTTTAATAGAATAATTTTGTAGATGTAAAACGAACAAGGGCTGCTAGAGTTTTGATAATTTAGTATAATATTTCTAGGGAAAAGGGGAAAAAGGAGAATTTAAAAAGGGAAAATTTAGGAGAATAGGGGAAAGATTGCGAACCTTGTGTAAAGTAAAATATATATAATTAAGAAAAAGTATTTGGAAGTGTGTTTGAAAAAATGTTGATTGAACGTCTAAACTTTTATGCATTGACAGTTGAATTTTTATCCAAACTTCCGACAAATTGAATAATTGAAATTTTTGAGTTCTAATCAGAAAATTAAAGCTTTAATTTTTAAAACAGGAATTTATTTTCTCAATTATTGTAATCAGAATTAATGTAATATATGTTATATTTTATAACGATATGATTTTAAATTGTAAGAAAGATGATATGTAATGTAGAAGAATTAGTTTCGAAAATTAAGGGTATTTACATGAATGATGAGGCAAAATCGCGTATAAGAATTTAAGTAAATTTAAATAGACTAGCTTCTTTCTGTATCAAGATTAGAATAAAGTTGAGCATAAACATCGGATAATATATCAAAGATCAATATAGTACATGAAGCTACAAATGAGTCATTTTACTTTTAGTCAACACTCAAGATATCACGTAAACATTGAAGTATAGGAAAAGAAGCCACATTTTTTTTGTAAATCAATTAGATTTAATTCAAATAGTTTCAGATATTTAAAAAATCTGAGTTAATAACACTGCACGGGAGCCTCTTATTTTCAACCTGAAACTTCTTGCACACGATTTTTTCACAGAATACTTTTTTTCAATGATTTTGAAGTGATTTATACTAAAAACAAAAATAAAGTATCATGTCCTTTTTGAAATTGGTAAAATTCAAATAAAAATATTAAACAAATATATTTTAAGTTGTTTAGAAGCTGTTGTTCTACAGTGAAAACTGAGAAAAAATTATTTTAAAAAAATTGGACAAATTGAAAACTGTACTTTATGGAGATTTTTGCATAGAAGAAAATGTTTTTTTTTTTGTCATGGTTATTAAAGCGTTTCGGCAATCGCCTTTCCTTTATTGTTTATTATTTTTGGACAATTTTTAAACATTTTGAATATTTAAAGGAAAAAAGTGTCGAGCTTTTTTTAACAGTAAAATTCAATTCTACTTTTACAAAAAATATGTTTATTTCACAAATTTTGAGCGAACTTCAGGACGTAATATTAAAAAAAAAACTTTGGAAAAGTTATACATTTTTTTTAAATTTATTTTATATTTATGTAGCTCGACGTTTTTAGATTTGCCTTTAAACTAATAACAAATCGTGACAAAGATGCTTTCTGCTTTCTATTTTGAAGATTCAAACTATATATTTGAGGGAAATCGGCCATTGAAAATACAAATTATTTTTCACTAATATTGTTTAAGCTACAAATAAAAAAGGCTTATTGGTTTTATGATCGAAATCTCTAGACTCACGAGAAATATTTGTTCTGCGCTCACCGAATTTCGGTGAACCTAGACATGGACTTTTATAAAAGCCCATCAGTTTTAGGACTCATTTTAGTTTAAAAAGAAATCAAATAAAAATGTCCTTCATTTGAACTCTAGAAATTCAAACTTTATCACAGAAATTTTAGCTTATAAATGTAAATCCACCTACACAAATTGTATGAGTTATTCTGACCTGCGAAATAAACATTCAAATTAAATAAACAGGGATCAAACCACAGGAGCTCAAAAAGGGGAAATAGAAAAGAAACAATCTTTTTATCAAAAATGTTATATTTTTACATAATTTTAAATAATTTTTGAATCATTTCTGCCATTAAAGAATACATTTAAAAAAATTAGATATACTTGGGCCGTTGTAAATCTATTCATAGTGACATAACATCCGACAAACAATAACATTTTTTAAATAAATAACTTTCATATGTTTAAAATCGCTCATTCAATCAAGAACATTTTCTCTTTGAAAAAGTGTCATCATTCACAATCATGTCTTGACATTTCTAAGTATAGTTAAATATTTATTTTCAAGATTTGTCATCTCATCCTTACTATAATTAATACTTTAAATGTAACTTTGGAATTATACTATTCAATGCCTTTAAACTCAAATTAAAAATAGTTTAATTTTGCGAACCTGATATATTTTACATTCAAAAACATTTAGTTTATACAGATTCAGTATAAAATTATTTTAGCTTTAAAAGTTGATTTAAATCCTAAATAGGTTAGTTTGAAACCGGTTAAATAAAAATTTATAAATTTTTCATTAGTAATATTTAAAAATAAAAATTGAGGCTGCTAAATTATCATATTCAGATTTTAAATTGAAGTGGCTCAATTTTAAACGTTTGAACTTTATTCAAATATTGTAGTATATCGTATGTTTAAAGACAAAAGGGGAGGTTTTTCGAGAATAGGGGAGAAAAGGGGAATTGGGGTAAGATTGTGATCCCTGAATAAAGTAAATATTGAAATTAATTACCAGCGAATGTGAGGTATTCCAATACCTCCATGAAGAATTTTGTACAACTTCGATTCATACAGAAGCTGTGGATGACGAGCTCGAATGTTTTCGAGTTTAATCGCGACCTCCTGAAAAGAAAAAGAGGCATGAATTTCCTAATTACCTTAAAAGCCCGGACTAATTCAGAGCATATTCGTTACTTATTATTTTTGGTTTTAATTCTATAAATAAATGTTTTTCGACAATCCCGAATTACTATTTAAAAACAGAAGAACTTAGCATAAATAAAATTTAAATACTCTAAAAATATTCAGTCCATTTCGAACTTTTTAATTTGAACCTTCTCGAATTCAAATCAAATGAATGAAAACTCGAAGCTTGAAATATTTTTTAATATCCAAATATGAAACATTTATCAATTGACGCATTAAAATATTTTGTGCTTATAATTCAGCAATATAAAATTAAAAACCTTCACATAGTAAATTCGAAGTACAATGCTTTCAAAAGCTTGCAAATTTCACAACTTCAAATTTAAGACTTCGAGATTGAACACAGTTTAATTGGAGGCACTCAAACCAAAAAAAATGTCGGAATGAAGCTTTCAAAATAAAAAAACTGTTCGAAACTGTACGATTTTAGATTTCAAGTTTTTTTAACAACAATAATTTTTAATTGAAAACGATAAAACTTGAATAAATTCATATTGAAAATGTATGAACTAGAAAAATTCCTATTTTTAATCTTCAATATATTCCTAAATTCGTGAACATTCAAAAGAAATTATAGGTTTCTTTTGGCAATCTATTAATTGAATTATAAAAAAATCATAACATATTTTCGTTCATATGAACGTCTGAAACTTCAAGCACTTAACTCGAACTACTTCAACCTTAAAATCGCTTAACGATTTATAATTTAAATAACTATCTAGCATAAGTTACAATTTTATTTACCCTCTGTAAACTGTTCAGAATTCCAATTTGAAATATATGTGAAAAAATTATACGGAAAGAGTTAAAACTTTTTTCAAAAGTTGCCTAAATTTACTGAAAAATGACTCGCCTTTTTGAAAACAAAACTCTTAAAAACATTTACGCTGAATACTTTTAAATCAGAACAAGGATATCGATATCAGAACTCCGTGTCATCATCTGGCGTAGCTGGTCACTCAATTTCCAGGAAAAGTGTAACAAGTCTGAACCTGTTCCAAATTTCCAGGCCGTCAACAAGTCTCTAACTTCCGGTTTCAATAACATCAAACTAAAACCAAAACTCCATCAAATTTCTTGTCTTCCAAATGAAGTTATGAAAACAAATAGGGTCATTTCGAAAGCAATAGTTTCAACAATGACTGTTCCGAGGTTTCCTACGACCTCGACAAGTTTCGTAACACCTGCATCGCACCAGTTGGGACAACAAAACATTACCGATTTTCATGCAATCGAGTTTCTCTCAATTCCTTTCTCTAATTTTCACTGATCAATTTTTCACCATAAAAAAGTCACAAATAAGAATAAAAATCATTTTCTCATTGCAAACTCTAAAGTGACGAAATTTTTTTTTCGCCACAACTTTCGTTTCCGCGTCGAGTAGTATCACCATAAAGGGAGAAAAGTGGGATTGCACGATTTGAAGAATTAAATTGAAAATCGTACTTTATTACGGGGTCAAAGGAGCCGACAAAAAAGGCAAAAGTCGAGAAGAGACAGTTACACGGGTACCAGACGAGGTGAATCGGGACAAAAGGGGGGTATCGCGATCGAAAAACGGTATATATTTGATCATTTGATTTGATTTTCCATACCTCTCCATTGGAGATGTTGATGCCCAGATAAATATCTCCAAAGGATCCAGATCCGATTTTTCTCATGAGTCTGTACTTGCCCCCGACGATGAATTCGGTCTTGCCCATGGTTGCGAGCATCGACGTCATGTTGCCTACTGCCTCTTCGTTCTATGCCTGCCACGCACAAAACACTGCCCTTTCAAGATTCGCACAGCACGCACGAAATCTCGGAGCAAATTTCACTATCGCGAGCACCTTTGGGTGCTTTCCGTTATGAATCTTTCAAGGGCAGTACCTACACGAAGGGTTTTCTGCTCTGGGGTGGAAAATATGTTGGGTACGCGGAGAAATTGGTGGCGAAAGTCACTAATGGCACAACGGACCCCACCAACACACCGACATTTTCCCCTTCGCTAGAGACACGAGCGAGCGACTGACGTTGCGGAAACGCTGCGTCGCCTTTAAATGGTCAAGTCACGTCTAATATACTTAATTTCTTGTATCCTGACTTTACGAGGACGATGGAAAATTATTTAAAAAGGATTTCAAGATTTTTTGAGGAGCTGTTGAGGGATTTTGATGGGAGATTTAAAGATTGTTTGGGCAAATCGCTGAGACGAGAAGATAGCGCTTGACTATCGTAGTAATCGATCTTTCTTGGTCGACTCAGGACCGTGAAACTTTGAGTTCCGACTCGATTTTAAAAAGAAACGCGATATTTTGTAGGGTTTTATATTTCTTATTATATGTATTTTAATTATGGTATTAATAGAGTTTTTTTAATGTTGCTATTTTATAATCTCATGTAATAGTTAATAATTATATTCTTATTTTGTGAAGTTATTAATTAAGTAATTATATAAATAATTATTATTATTCTGTTCGCAACATGAAGTTGGTTCGCAGAAATGCTTCTGTTTTTTATCCCTGTTTTTTTTAATTGGTTCGTTTTATTATTTAAAGCGTAGAAGCACATGAGTGTAAAAGGAAGATAATAAATAATTGTTGAATCAATAATATATGAAACTCTTTAGGATCAATTAATATTTTTTTGAAATTGTATAAGAAAATCAAATTGATAATAATAATGATCAAATCAACCGTTTTGCTTACTGTGTTTCTTTAATAATAGATTTGATTAAATTAATTATTAAATTAATTAATTAAATTAATTAATTAAATTCTAAATTTTAAATTTCAATGTGTTTCTTTACTTTTCTTTTTCAGTTATGAGTTTTTCATTTTTTCATGACTCCAAATACTTGGAATAGAGAAAAAAAATTAACCTTTTTGAATTCCTATATTGGTTTCACTATACTGAAACTAAGAATTAGTTGTTAAAGTCTATATTAAGATTACAACCTTTTAATTGTAGGCAGCAGTGGAATCGTTAACCTTCTTAATTTATTATATGAAAAAGTCAGAATAATTTCAAATGTTAATGAAATAACAATTTTAAATAAAAGTTTTTTAATAATTAAATGAATCCTAACTCAAAGCCTTCGATTCCTAACTTAAATAATTGCAGTACAAAACATTTAAGGCTGAAAATTATTCAGTTTCACGACTTAAAAGTAGACCATTTTCAAAAGCGCGCTTGAAATTGTAAAATTTTGAATTTGAATTGCGGAAACAATTATACAATATCAAATGTTAAAATCATAAATTCACATTTTTTAAAATGTCAAAATTAAAAATTTCGAAAAAGAATTAATATCAGATTATTTTAAAAATAGCTTTCCCATTTTACAAGCTCCTTTCTATTACTTGGTTGAAAGTTGAACTATTTTCTTAAACATTAATTATTTGTGGTTGAAGATTCACCATTTTAGTTGAAAATTCAGCTCTTTTTTTTTAAATGAACTATTTCGTTGAAAATTCTTTTTTTTCTTGGTTTAAAATTAAATTGGTTTGTTGAAAATTAGTTTTCTTGGTTAAAGATTCATCATTTCAGTTAAAAGTTCATCTGTTTTGTTGAATGTTTTACTAATTAATTGAAATTTCGTTTTTTCACGTGAGAAATAATTTTTTAACAATAAATTTGACTATTCTTATACTACTAATTACCTTTTCTGTCTGAAAATTCAACTACTTGGTTGAAAGTTGAACCACTTTGTTTTTTTCATTCATTTTTCATTCATTCTTTTGATTAACGATTCATAATTTTAGATGGAAATTTATCTGGTTGTTTAAAAATTTAACTATTCTATTGGAAATTTGTTTTTATTTTTGTTGAAAATTAATTTTTAACTGAAATTTTTACTATTCCATTTTTGGTAGAAAATATATCTTTTTACATTCTCATCTAGAGAAGGTATTAGATTTGTGTAAAATTTGACCCCCCCGGTTTTTGTCAAATGTCCACGTTTTGAGACCCCCTGAACCCAAAAAACAGGTTTTTACGAATGTGTCTGTCTGTCTGTCTGTATGTATGTATGTCTGTCTGTGAGCACGATAACTTTCGAAAGAATTGATCGATTCAATTTTCCTTTGGTATACTCTTTGAGTCTCCTAAACTAAAGGTCAAGTTCGTTAGCCAGCCATTTTGGATAAAAATTCATAAAGTGAGAGCATTTTGAAAATTTTTTTGACCATTGTTTTTCAAAATTTGAAAATCATATGTACGGCCGCTTATAGTCATCGAAAATTCAAACAATTTATTTTCATGACATTTTTTGATAAAATCAAAATTTTCAGATTTACGGCATTTTCAAAATCCAGACAAGAAAAGTGTTTCTTTTTCAACGCCCTACAAGATTATCATAACGACTTTTTGAATTTTCTCGAAAAATCGAAAATTCACATTTTTATTGCACAAAAATAATTAAAAATCCAAAAATTCAATTTTACGGCAAAAATATGCAAGATACGACAAATGACGATGAAACAACATTTTTGCGTAAAAAAAAGATCTACAAATTGGTCATTGGTTACTTTTTGATAGGATGTGTAGTTTTTACTTTATTCGTAAAAAATGTCATTAACAGTGAAAAAATCAGCCCGATAAGTGGGCGCATTCTCATCGAAACTTTGCTTATTTCATTTCTTTTCCATCTCGTGTGTGTTTTTCACAATATTTCATTGTTTTAATGTTCTCAATACTATTTCTAACGA